>JANIJI010000013.1:15857500-16077021 GCA_024500535.1 Leptonema lineaticorne
CACAAAGCCGCTTACCACAAGTGTATTTGGCGTTTCAAATGGATCAATTAAAAATTAATAGTAATAAAGAAAAATTGTTATTTTTAAATAAATTGAAATTAGATGCAAAGGTAAATCTATTATTATATATATATATATATATATATATATATATATATATATATACCATATATATATATATATATATATATATATATATATATATATATATATATATATATATATACCATATATATATATATATATATATATATATACCATATATATATATATATATATATATATATATATAAATTGCAGCTGGTTAACGATATACTTAATTTATATTTGATACTCGATATACTTAATTTATTCTATCATCATCAAGAATTACATGAATGGTTTTCCACTTATTTTCTACCTAAAGATTTAGATTTGGTGTCTGATAATAATAAACATATGAAAGTGAAGCCTGGTAAGAAAGCTTCAAACAAATTTCTTTTCCATTTAACATTGTTATTTACATTTTTGAATATGAATTTACTCTTTATTTAACTTATTTTTAATATAGTAACCACAGTACCGGCATGGTTAGAAAAATTCTGTGATATATGTATAATACGAGGTTGTGCTGAATTTTGGAGTTTATCTTTAAGTGGACGTTATGGCTGTGATACAACTACAATCAGTTGTAAGGGTTTAAAAGTTAAATTAGACCAACTCGTCGATATACGAGGTAAATACGTAAACACACACACGTACACGCGCGCGCAAGAGTTCTTAAAGTTTTCATACTAGCAAATAAGTCATATTCTTTTTTAATTTTTATTTTTTTTAGTAGTAGATATATTTATTCTTTCCAACTTTTTAATACTGTGAGAATAATAAGTTCCATCAGTATCTAAAAAATCCGCGGTTGTAGCAAATTTGACTAAAAATCTTTATCTATCAGACTATTTTTTTTATATTTAGAAATAAAAAAAAACACTGGGAGCCAGTATCTTTTAAAGTAGAATTTAACTAATCTTTTCTTTTCATCCATTATTTATAGAACACACCTCAAACATACACACCAAAAAATTTATATATGTTTCTTGTTGATGACAATGAAAATCTTATTTCTTATCAGGTACTCCTTATGAATCAAATTTCGCACGTCTAATTCTCGGAATGAGACATTGGAGTACAGAACTATTAGTAGACTCTGCTTGGTTACAAGTGGGTGCAGGAGATACGCCTATTAAGAAACATCACTCTTGGGGCACTGGATTTTTTATTGGGGTCGCTTTAGTAAAATGGGGTAGTCATGGAGCCTCTGGTATGAAAATTGAAGCTATGTTAGATTGTCTTAGGTTAGAAGGCAGTCCCAAAGTTGCCAAAGCACTAATTTTGGTATCAAAATGTATCAATGATTATAAAAAAATTCAACCTTCTCAATCAAATAAACAACCTCTACAGTCTAAAAATAAATTGATTATTAATATCAATTTAACAAATGTTAATCTTTTTGCAATGTTGTTGTAAATAGAATTGATACTATATCGATAGAAAAGACCAATTCTAAAGTTGGATTTGTGGTATCTGGTTTTAAATTGACTGATATTTCATCGTGCTTGAGCTATTACATTTGTCAAAGAACTGAAGAAATGATTTCTATGTTCTGTTTCATAAAATTGGCTAGGTTCGATTTTGAAGCTGACGTTTTAAGCTTCCAATTTTTAGAACTCGTCGATATATACTGGTCTTCAAATTTACATTTAAAATGTTTAACGATCATTAAAGAATTGAAACGATATAAGAATGAAATAATACAATCATTCATGCCTTCTAACGAAAGTAACAATAAAATTTCAAACTCCAGCAAACATTGGTGCGTAACTTTTAAAGGAGATACAGGAGTGCACTTACAGCTTTCTGAAATACACAAACTGTTTTTTACTTTTGGTATGCACTTTTTAATTATTTTTATTCATATAATTCTACATAAATCATAAAATATGAATTGAAAAATCATTCTTTTAATAGATGATATAACGTTTGCTATGGATTCAAACGGACTGTCAATGTCATCAAATGTTTGTCATTTAGCTATTGATGATGCTGAAATTTTTACTGTGGAAGGTGTTACATTAGAAAGAATATCGCAAAGTGATTATATACGTGAAGAAAGGCAAAATGCAGATGATTTTATACTTGATTGGAACAAGACATGGTATTGTATTTTTTTATTCTTTAGATTATATATTATACAATATTTTATATTTAATTACAACTATAATACAATTTAAAATTTATTGAAAATGCTACTTTACTTCTTATTGAAAAATAAATCTAATATAGTCAACTCGGATCCAGTAAAGGTAGCATCGTTAATTTTTTTAATATTTTTTCCTGGTTATGTTTTTTACGTAATACAAAATATAATATAATTATGATGAAAAAGGCATTTCACTTAATATTTAATTTATTGTAGGGGCGTCACCATTATGTCATTTAGAGCAATCTTTCCACATCAACATAATTTCGCTGAAGCTGTTCAAGATGAATTTGTTTCATTGACGAAATGGTTAAAATTTGTTCATAACTACAAAAAGAAACCTTTTACTTCAGATAGTCCATTACCAAGCGATCTTTATATAAAGGTTTAATTTTGTATTATTATTTTTTTCATGTATAATATTAACAATTTTATATTAATACTTATGTAAAATTTAAAAGATTGAAGAATTTGTTATGGAAATGACAGACGATCCATTTGAAGTTAAATTAAGAGATAATTATGAGTTGTTAGAAGATGAATATAATGAAAGCTTAAAAAGGAAAGACATGTTGGATGCTAAAGTATACCTTGTATTATAATAATATATAAATACAGTAACCCCCTGCAACTCGCGGTTCGTTTGTTGCGGACGCAGTATTTCATTTTGTTTTCAATAAATATTAATGTAAAATGTTTACAATAGTATTTCCGCAAGATTTTAATGAATACACATATCAAATTTATAAAAGTACATATCCAGGTATAAGTAATCTTTTTAATATATATATATATATATATATATATATATATATATATATATATATATATATATATATATATATATATATATATATGAACATTTAGGAAGAAGTGCTTTAGAATAAACAAGTACAGGATAGTATAAGAAAGATTATTTTAGGAATGAGAAAGGGTTATGTACGGTATAAGTATATGGGGTAGAATTATAAATTCATCAAATAGTGTAAAACTATGAAATGGATATTTCGTCCTCACTTCGAAGGATTACTGTATTTCATACACACATATAAAATAATATAAATATAATAGCTTTTTTTTAATGTAGGTTGCTGAACTATGCAATTCTCGTTTATTTCTACCCGCTGGAAAAGTAGAAGAATTATATGCAAATCTTGGACGTTGTAATGCCCAAATATATATACAACGTTCCAAAAAACTATCTCGAGGAACGACAGGACGACCTTTACTTACTATGCTCCTAACAAAACTACGTATCCTTGCTCTGGCTGATCCAATTTTACATGGTACCAATAATTGCATAAAACATATGCAAAGATTAGATCCCGATAGGTTTTATAATTTGATTTATTACTTTAAATAAACCAAAAATTTTATGTCTTAATTTTTTATTTTTTATTTTAGTCCGTGGCCAGAAGAAGGACTAGAATTTACAACGCTTTGGTGTCGTTGGGTTGTCAGTTCTTGTGATGAATGGCGCGTACAACTAAGAGATTTTTCTCAGTCGCTTTTGTGTGCTAAAATGTTGCAATTTTGGGGCACACTTATGGGAGCAGAGCAATCGCCTCCTCCACGAGGTTTATCAAAAAATTTTAAATATCGATCAATAATCACATCTATATCTAATCATGTCTCTTAAATATAGCACGTAGACACTCGTTAATTGATCAAGGCGCTCCATGGGGAGTGTTTAAAATTGAGCGCAGTATGACATCCTTGAAATTTTATCATGATTTAAATTGCGAAATGGAACAGTTCGATTACGCCTTTGGGCCTTGTTGGGAACCTGTAATTGCGCAATGCAATTTAAGTATGTTCTGTATTAAATTATTTATATTACATAACATTCAACATAAAATTTTACATTTTTGTTATTTATTAATTATTTTATTGCTATTTTTTTAGGTTGGGAACAAGTCATTCGTAGTTCTCGCGATCCTAGTGTACCTCTAGCTTGGTGGGATAAAATGAGATTAATAATGCATGGTAGATTAACTTTCTGCATTCGTCGACTGGCTTTATTACTCCATGCATCACTAGATCCGTATAATACTACGGAAGAAATGGAATTAGCATGGACAGACTTAATTCTCGATTGGACTAATGGTTATCATTTCACTTTTGCCATTTTTTAAATCCACAATTTATTAAAAATATGTTTATAACGTTTTTTTCTTATTTTAGCTAAAATTGTTTTTAAAGGAGATTTTAGCGTATCAGTGAGAACAGCTTCTAAATATGACGATTGCTGTTTATTGCACATTCCAAATCTTCGTCTTACAATCAAAATATCTTGGATATGTTTAGCTAATCCTAATGATCATCATGTCGTTATTCAGTGTGCACCTGACAAAATACCTGAATATTCTAGTAACCAGGTAATCGATAATTGCAAAAATTGAATTATTCATATTTTGTTGATTTAAAAATATAATTTTGTTTAGGAACACGACTCTTTCCGAGCATTTAGATCGCAGAATTTAGATGTGTATTTATCATTTGAAACTCGACTTGTAGATGAAAACGATTGTCCAAAATTATTACTTTATGGAAGTACTCTTAGGTAAATATTTTTTCTTACACAGCTGTCATACCTTTTATTGTATTCAATAGCATTCTCATGATGGTTTTATTTCTCCTTTTTTATCATGATAATATATATGATTTCTCAGTATCTCGTCAAATTTAATAAATATACTTGTTCAATTTTAATTTGTAAAATAAATGTTAATAAATCAAATGAAAAATCTCTTGTCTCAAAAGTGTTATTATTCACATCTTCATCTACTATATTTTTATAGCATATTAACTTCACTGATTAGATATATTAATATAATCCCAACTTAAATTTCGAAATATTATTTTTATGATTTCATGTTTTTAAAAGTAAAAAAAAAAATTTTTTTTGAAGATCTATAATGAGAACTAGTTATTTTTATTAATTTCTTTTTCTAGATGGTTTGAAAGTTTAAAACAAATTCTTGCTGGAGCAACTCGTCCCACAAGAAGAGGAACAGTTTTTAACAATGTTCGTCCAAAACGACCTCAATTATCCCGTCATTTTCGATCCGCCCGTCTTTCTTTAGCTCTTCATCGATTTCAGGTATTACTTCATTTCGCTTCATTATATAAATAAAAGTTTTTTTTAACTGGCATTTAAAAAATAATAGGCTACATATTGGATGTCGTTTGCAAAACAACGGGGTATCGATATATGTGGTCAAAGAGTTACTTGTGGAGCACAACATGCTTTAGTTCTAACACCAACCCGTGACGGTCTTCGAAGAAGACCTTTATCGTCATGGCCTCCATTTTATATTAATTGTGAACTTAATAATGCAGAAGTTTGGCTCACATCCGCTATTCATGATGACCTTAATAAAGAAGTATACATTTGTACAATTTATTACTAATACTAATATTTAATATTTATAAATATTGTGTCTTTTATTTTTAGTCTTCATTTAGTCAATCTGTTGCGAAATGTTATTGTTTAAGTGTTGGAAAAGTGTCTTATGGGCGCGAAGCTGAAGTTGGTAGTGGGCAGGCCAATTTTAATCCACCTGGTGAATCACCTCCTACACATAGATTGGTGGTTTATGATTTACGAGGTGCATGGACAAAAACGAACAGAGATATTGCATTTGCATTATTTGATGCTTATATGAAAAATAAACAATTGAAGAAAAATTTATCTACAGAAGCTTTAAAAATTTTTCGTTCAGAAAATTCTGATTCTAATATACAAAATAATAGAAGACCCGAACCTGCAACGCCTGCAACTCCACCTATAACCACTACCGTTCAAGTAAATTTTAAAATATAAATAATTTTATTTCATTACGATGTTATAATGTCGCACTATCTATAGGCAAGCGGCGGACAAACACAAGCTCTTCTTGCTCAACTAGTGGCTGAAGCTGATCATAAAGCTGTAGTCTTTTCAGATGACCTGTCAGAGGGTGGTACTCAACAGTTGTCACATGCAGCTGCTTGCGCTTTGGATGATACTTCTCACTGTAGCTGGCTCAGTGTGTATATTACAAATTTTAATATATCTTAATTTAATTATAATTCTTATTACTTTTTGTTGTGTAGTTGTTTTAGTAAATCCGCAAGTCGTGTTACGCGGCTGCGAAACAAAAGGGTATGTAGTTCTTTGTGCAGCACGTGCTGAAGTTCGTCAAAAATTGAAACGCTCTTGTACGACGTGGGCTGGATCTTTACAAAGTATGCAATATTATGCCACAGTTAGTGCCAGAGATAACGATCCTTTACATGGTAAATACATAATTTTTATTAAAAACTAAATCAATAGTTCAAACTAATCGTTGATAACTGGAAATTTCCAGAAAATATACAATGGGTTTCTGTAGAAGACATTGAAGAAAAGGGAACTAGAGCGATATCTACTCTTCCAGACGTACCAACTTTAGTTGGTAGTGGACAATCAGCTGGTGCTGTTTTGGGAAGCACAGTCGGTCCTAGTGATAGCGAAGCACAAAATCCACAAGTAAATATTAGATTAACAATGATTTTCTTTTTTTAATGATAATAAAATTGTCTTATTCCTTTTTTTTCATTTTTTTTAGCTACAACGTATAGTTTCAAGATGCACATGTGAATTTTATTATGTTGGATATGAAGAATCTGGTGGTTCAGGAGAACCAAACGCTGGAACAATATGGGGGCAACCAGACACACCATGTGATTCGTTTTCACTTATGCATCATGATTTAGATGTTTGCACAAATTCTCTTCAAGTAAATTCTTAACTAAAATTATGATTACTAGATTTCAATAGTGATAATCAAAGAAAATTTATTTTAGTATGCTATGTTGCTGGATGTAGTTAACAATTTAGTTTTATATGTAGAACCACAGCGTAAGAAAGCTCTCGAACGATTGACTCGTATGCGTTTTCAAATGCAGTTACATCGAGTTGCTGATCCTCGATTGCCTATTCAACTTTTACAGAACAAAGTGAAGATGAAATACATTTATTAAATTATAATATTTATTATCATAGCACATTTTGTTATAAAATGTATTTTTATTAATTTTCATTTAGGTAAGAGGTTTGGTTGCGAGACTAAGATATTTAGAAAGAGAGACATATTTGGTTCAAAAAATACAAGCAGAAAATACTGCAAGTATGCAACATGATCAAGAATTACAAGATCTTCAAAAACAAGTATTGGAATGTAAAGAACAATTAACCAGAGATGGAGAAGAATTACATGCTATGGTCGCTTGCTATCAAGAATCTAGTTACAAAGCTCCAGCCACTCAATCCCACCAGGCAGTACCAGTTAAAACCAACGAAATATATTTCAAACATGCCAGATGGAGACTGACGGACGCCGATGGACAATTGGGAATTGCTGACTTAGTTTTGTCGAACTTCCAGTAATTAATTTACTGCCTATATAAACTATACACATCATTAATTTCTAGTGGAATTCCAACTTTCTGATATACAACTAGCGTACCATTATAGATAATGTAGAACTAATTTTAATTAGTAACGCAATCTTTAGATTATCTCTATAATTTTTTCTTATAAAAAATATTTCTAATTTTATTATAACAACATATAAATTGTCATCGTACCTTTATAAGTAATAAGTTTTTTTGTTTTCTTTTTAATTTGTCATTTTAGATATACTAAGCACACTAAAAGCGACGATTCTGTTGAACATTTGTTAGAACTAGGTTACGTAAGAATGACGAATCTTTTACCAAATGAAAATTATACTGAAGTTTTAGTACCCACAGAAGTACGAAGTCATATGCCTGTAGCTAGACAACGAGTTTTAAGGGTGTTTTGTCGTGAACGAGCACCTGTTGGTGGAATATCTGTAAAGGAACATTTTGAAATCAATGTTGTCCCTATAAAGATAGGTTAATTGAGAATTCAAATTTATTTATTTTTTCTTTTTAATTATATATATATATATATATATATATATATATATATATATATATATATATATATATATTGTTATATTTTCCAGGTTTAACGAAAAAGTTTTTCAATACAATGTTAAAATTTTGTTTTCCTGAACGTGATCCAGAAACTATAGAGGATGGTAATATAGATTATGATGACGCAATTAGCACAACTGGGAGTTTGAAACATGAAAGAGGCTCTTCCAAAAAAGGCAAAAATAAAAAATTAAGTAAGGATACAAACTTCTACGTGAAAATCGAAGATGACGTTGAAAAGATGAAGGTTCTATATTTAATGAGTTAATATTTATTTATAATGTACATTTCACTAATATATATGTATAATGAATATTTTCAGGAACGAGCTGAAAAAAATAAACTATTTATCTATATAAAAATCCCAGAAGTTCCTGTGCGCGTCAGTTATAAAGGCAACAAGGAAAAAAATTTAGAAGATTTATGCGATATATCCATAGTCATACCAACGTTGGAATACCACAACGTCACATGGACATGGCTTGATTTTTTGCTGGCTATGAAATCAGATAGTAAGAAAGTTATTCTTTCACAAGCTATAAAACAAAAATTATTGATCAGAAATAAAGGAGGAAGCGGTAGTAATGCATCACCTCCAGAAGAAGATAAAGCTAGAATGCTTTTAGGTGATAGACGTGCGGTAAGTTATTAAAATGTTACCTAATAAACTTCATAATATTTATACATTATCATTATGATTTTGCTTATATTTTTTTTTATATTTGTTACATAGTTAAACCTTAAAACTTGAAAAACTGCAGTGTTTTCAGTGCCCATTACAACTGAATGAATATCAAAGATTTTATTTAATTTCATTCACTGCAACATATATTTTTATTTTTACATTCTAACTGTTCCCTGAAATGAATTCTCATTATAAAAATTTTGTTCTAATAAATACGAAAATGAAAACCATTATAATAACATTATCTATTAATAATATAAAATCCTAGGACTAATCTCATATTGACAAATAATTCAGATTTTATATATAAAATTAATTAAAGAAGAATAGAATATATATTGCTTTTTAAGTTACCCAATTATTTATTTTATCTATAAATAAATTTTTTATTAAAAATTAAATGTTATTTTCTAGAGTGAAAGCAAACCACAAAAAAAAAGTATGCCGTCATTTAGGTTTCCAAAATAGGACACTGGACCGAATATATAAAAAGTTATTATTAATCCAAATAATTTATTTCTACATATTGTTTCAGTGCTTTCATTAATAATGTGTATATTTTTTTTAATAATGTATTAATTTATTAAGCCAAATTTAATGCTAGTAGTAAGAGAACAATGTCGTATCCAATTCTAATCTGAAGCATCTCTATAATTGCGTAAGCAAATTCTCAGTATTATTATCGATTCGTCCGCACATTAATGCATTTCTATATATTTTAATATCATAATTTGTTGTAAGTTGTTTATTAATATTTATTTACATTATTTGCTTTTTAAGTGTTATTGCTTTATAAGTATTTATTTGATTTTTGAAACATTTTTTTTTTTGTGTTAAATACTAATATTGCAAAATCCTTTATATCGATATACGTTAACTGTTAATAAATTTTATATTAAACAAAAATAATAATTTCACTTATTTTAATTATTTTCATCATGTATGTGAAAAATAAATTATTAAATTTTTAAAAATTATTTTAGATGTATTATTATATTTCACTATTGTGTTTATTCGTAATATACAATATATAATTCTACATTTTTCTATCAAAGTATTTTATTTTTGTTTATAAGTATCCCAAGGGGAGCATGCAGTAAAACCTTCATATTTTTTCCTGGATTTCAATCCTGTTACAAGTGTAGAGTTTCCCGGAAAGGCTGATATTCCACCAAACATTGTGTCTTTATCTATTTATAAAAACCATTTTAATAAATAACAAAAATTTAAGAAAGAAATTATAGGAAATATTGGTATTTATTACCTGGATGGAATCTCACATAGTCGTATTGAATATGTAAATTTGGTGGCAAATCCATATCTCTAAATGCATCATAAGGCACCGTAGTATCGACAGGAGTCTCATAGAACTTTTGTATGTCACCTAAAATATTATCGGCAATTTCATTCACTGATCTTTAAGAAAATTAATACAAAAATTGAATATGATAGGAAAATAAAATACGTGCCTACGGTTTCTATCGCGTGTAAAACTGAATTTGGCACCGAATGTTTAAATTCTACAAAACATTCTTTTAGTAATGAAAATTTCTGTACCGCATCTTCAATTACAAAATCCGGATCGCTTTGAATGCCAAGTTTATTACAAATAACTTGAACCGTATCGGCAGCATCTTGCGGTGGCGTATAAGGTTTAAAACTTCTTAAAAATCTGAAAGAAAATTAAAACGTGCTAGTCATTAACGACCGTAAATTTTGTACGAAATACTGAGGATTTTACCCTTTTGCCGCTAAAGATTTCTCTTGCGATTTATATTTTACTTCCTCGGGTAGCGGAAATTTCTTTCTTCTTATTTTTATGAATCTTACACTAAACTGTTTGAAACAAATATAAAAAGTAGTAAAATATTAGTCAATATTAGAAAAATTTGCGAATAAACTGTAATATAAAATTAATTTCGATCGCATTAATACTATCAAAACGATTTATTTACTTTTTGCTGAAGATTTTTTTTTAACATATAGATATATGTTAAAAAAACAATCGATTATAAAAATTCTTTACTATAAAATAGTGCATCAAAAAAGTTTTCAAAAATTATGAAACATAATGAAAAATCGGTTCTTGAAAGTTAAACTATATACTGCGGGCTTAAATTGAGATTACCGTCTAACTAAAAATATAGACAAACAATATAACCTAAAAAACGATTGCACATTTATCGTCGAAAACTTCGGAAAACTGCAACGAAAACGAATTGTACAAAAAAAATAACGGTAAAAAATAAAGAAATTTTTTACTCACGTTTGGAAAAAATTGCGGACGAACGATCGAAAGACATTTCAAAGCGCCGGACATTACGATCAGAACGAATCTCACTTCTTACCACTTTTCGGTCTATCATATTATATATATATATATATATATATATATATATATATATATATATATATATATATATATATATATATATATATATATATATATATATATATATACATATATATATACTTTTTAGTATTTATTTTTTTTAATAAATACTATCGAAATCGATTTATGAATTTAAATATCGGAATTGTAGAACGGAATCTATATAAAAATCGGTTATCGTATACGATAAAAATAAAATCGAGCGAAACGATAGCGCCGTTTTAAAATTAAAAAGAAACGAATACTTAAAAAAGATTTTCGATAGTTAATATTTTGTTTTAATTTTTTTCGCGAAATGATTAAAAGCGAACGCGTCGAATAAGATTTTAATACGCGAAAATTAAACGAAGGCGGATCGTTCGTTTCAATTCGAATCGGTAAAATTGAATATCCGTTTAGAAATGCGGCGTCGGTTTTAAACTCGAGGGCGGCGAAAAGCGTCGGAGACGTCGCGTCGCGCGGTCGGTCGGTTTCGCGTCGGTTTGGGCCTCGGATCGATGGTGGCGGGCGGGTGTCGGGCGGCCGGCCATTTTGCAGGTGTCGCGCGCGGCGCGGCGCCCCGCCGCCATGGCGCGCCACACCAACGGCGCCAGCCTCGAGGACTGCCACACCAACTTCTTCGCGCTGGTGAGTTCGAGTGCGACGATCGGGACGCGCGAGACGGGCGCGACGAGCGCGACGAGTCGTTCGCGATCGCCGACCGACGACGACGCCCGACCGTCGACCGTCGGCCGCCGACGCGCCGTCGATCCGTCGATCCGTCGAACCGTCGAGTCGTCGGACGCTGCGCCCCGTCGGACCCTTCGTTTTTCCGTTCGTCGGGGCGCTCTTCCGGACGCGCCCCGCTCGCCCCTCGCCGCGCTCCCCTCCGCCGCGTCCAAAACAAACCGACGCCGAGCGCCACTTTCACCGGGGCGGAGACGCCGTCGACGGCGCTCCGCCCCCCGCACCGCCTTCCGCCGACTTCGCTTTCGAGTCGCCCCCCCCTCTCGCCGCCGCGTTTATTTGTAAACAGCGGTCGGCGAGCGTCGACGGCGCCCCCTTTTCCTATCGGCGCGGCTTCGGCTTCGATCGCGGAAATTGCCAAATCGCCAAATCGCCTCGTCGCCCTTCGTCCTTCGCCCTTCGCGTTCCTCTTCGGCGACGCGAAATCGATAAACGCGGATTCGAAATCCGAGTTGGACCGGAGAAACGGGGAAACGGGGGAGCGGGGTCGACGCGAAGAAAGAATTGCGCGTCCGCGTCGAACGTCCGAAAGATGGAAAGATCGACGGACGCGCGGAAGACGCCTCTCCCGTTATCTTATCGGCGTGACGTTTGCGCGACTTTGCCGTCGATCAAAAAGTCTAATCGCG
This sequence comes from Leptonema lineaticorne, assembly GCA_024500535.1. Taxonomy (NCBI): domain Eukaryota; kingdom Metazoa; phylum Arthropoda; class Insecta; order Trichoptera; family Hydropsychidae; genus Leptonema; species Leptonema lineaticorne. The sequence continues at coordinate 15,870,157 of JANIJI010000013.1, forward strand.
CTCTATTTATAAATAAACGCCGAACGGGACGTCTCGCGGTTCGCGTTATCAATTATTTGAAAATTTATTTGAAATGTATTTTTTGTCGCTCGTTACGCGTTTCGACCCGTAAAAATTAACGCTCGCGCGGAGCAGCCTGCGACTTTATAAACCATATTTTCGCGCAATAATTTACCGATAGTTCGATCCGATGCCGGCGATTTCGTCGGTCATCGTCGCCGGCGTCGCGAAATATTTTGACAATTTATATTTTACTAATAAAAAAATGAGCTCATAAATTTTGCGCGTCGGTTCGTTTATCGATACTTTAAAAAATAATCGTAACGAAATCAATATTCCGTTCAAAATTTATAGGTTTCGTCAAATCTGAACGCTGTACGTTTTACGGGTTCCGAACCGATTCGACCCCCCTAAAGATTAGTGTCGATCGTTTTTGCGACGTTCGGTCTGGAGTAATTATTTTGTTCGTATAATACTGGTTTTTGTGATTCTTTTTTGATTAATATTTTAAAATGTAATTTCAAATTTTAATAAGCGATATGATACGCGACGATAATGAAACGCGGTTTCGTCGGGCGATCGAAATAATTATGCGTTAGAGAAATTGACAATTTTAAAATTTATATAAAATATTATATTTATTAAAAATCTCCTAGTAAACTTAGCGCGTATCGAAACCTTGAAAACAAAATCGAGTCGTCCGCTCTGATAAAAAAAAGAATCGCAAGAATCTTGTTCGATTACTTGCGGTAACTTGACAAAACTGCGTGAACGAATAGTTTTTCTTTAAATTTCGCGATTAAAATAAATTTAAATTCGCAAAAATTCGTATTTACCGTAAGTTTAATTAATTATATTATTGTTTTCGCGAGTTGAAATCAAATACCATATTTGTTTTATTGAAATGTAATTACATTTTTTTTTATTTTTTTAGACGAATATTGATATTATTTTTTTTTAATCTTATTATGTATAATAAAACTATGCATATATTACGGTATAAATACTGTAAAATGTTAAACGTTCAAGTCGTATCAAATAAGATACTTAATTCAAAGTATACGAAACGCATTAGCCACTTTCGTACCTTCGATAAGTGAGTTTTGTTTTTCCATCTATTTTGAGCCAATTAGTAAATACATATTGGACTAGTTCACGCCTAATCGTTAACGCGTCCATATTATCTAATAATATGCCAACATTAAATTAAAGAATTTTATTTCGCCGCTAGAAAATTTAATTAATCGAAAATGGCCGGTAAGCTTTTTTTTGGCCGTTAGTGAATGTAACGATTTTTAACATCTGATAATAAAAATTAATCGTATTATAATTGCCATTTTGAAATTTTGAAAAGAAATTAAAGAATGATTAAATTCAGCTATTTGATTTTGCGTCTATATACGTAGATGATATTGGCACGAAAACGACAATAAACGAAGAGTTGCAACCTTAAATGGTAAGAATGGTAAATGGCGGTTCAGAAGCGAGAAGTGCGGAAGGTCCGGGAACCCGAACCGACCGTAAAAAAATGCGACGAGTCATCCACGTGCACGGGAAAAAATCGACGTCGACGAAAGCGAGTACAGGACATCGGAAATTAAAGAGACGAAATGAGTGGAAAGGGAATGACCCGACTTGCACTCGTTTACGGCGATGTTGCTAATTTTCTAATTGGTCGTCTTCGGCAGTTTCGTTCGCGTGAATGAACCCGTGTTGTTTATGTGTTTACACACGTTTGTCGTTCGCGTAGGTAGGTGCGTTGCAAACAACGACGTTACTCTGCTTTTTATTTTATTTATGTAATTATTGCAAATCGCTCGTTTTGCTAATGCAATGCGAGGCTGCTTTTATATACACGTGCAAACTGTACATAAGAGCGTGCGCGCACGCACGCACACACACACACACACACTCACACACACACATACACTCTTGTACTTGTCGCGCGCGTTTCAATTTCGTCGGCCTTGTTCCAAATTTTTGCGCAAGATCGATACACAAATTCCGACGCGTTGTAAGGCGCCGCCCGTTTCTACGAACCCTTCTTGCTTTATCAATTTTATTTTATGTTTTTTTTTGCTTCGGTTATGACTTGAAAATCGTATACGCGTAGAATCTAATACGGAATACGATGAATCGATTCTAATGGTTATCAAAAAATATGAAAAATATCACAAATGCGATCGAGATCTAGGAAGAAAAATTATTTTAGTATATATCATTTTCGTTAGTTATCTTTTTATAACATAATGCAGAAAGCGAGAAAATGAAAAAAAGATCATATCAGCTGTGCACAGTGAGATGTCGGAATCTCTTCGGATGCGTTCAGAAAGAAATACCGAAGATGATTGGCGGTTCCAAAAATTGCGCAAAAGAAAGCTGTTCAAAAATCTGTTCTAAAAAGAAAGAAAGAACGCAATGGATATATTTTAAAAGCGAATTACTGATTTACCTTTGAATTATCGAACGAGTTATGTACGTTAACTGCCTTTAGCGTCTGCAATTTTGTTTAAATATTGACGACTATATAGCAAAAAAAGTATTTTTTTGGACGTTTATATTATATTTCAAATGTCTTGTCAGAGTTAATTGAGTTAAATTTATATTATTTTTACGACTATGTAATTTTTATGGGCGGATTTTAACTCGCGTGTTTATTTTAGGTAGATGCATTTACCAACTCAATCAGATATCGCATGATTCTAAAACAATAAGATGAAATATAATTAGTTTAAAGTTTTATATTTAAAAATAATAATATTCCACAATTGATCCTTGAAGAAAATTACTAGCTCAATTAAAATAAATTGATTATTAGAAGTATTGGTGCGATGTCAAATACAGAAATTTTGTTTTCGATTAATTTCGTCAAAATAATTCTCGCTTCGTTTGTGTTGTTTTCAAGTTTTATTGACATTTCTTTTACATTTACGTTTATGGATATATGTGTACACGGTTGGCAAACCCAATTGCCGTTACCGTTGTTTCTTACGGTTAAAAAGTAAACGACCCGACGAAATCGTACGATACGTTGTAAGTTGAAAACGTCTATTGTGGTATTCGTAATTTCTATTACCATATTAAATATGAGTTTTCACCGCAAAGAGTTGTAATATATTTTCTTTTTTTAGCGTAAGGAAAATGATTAAAATTATGCTAATTTTTAGATTCTGTTTTGATAAACATTAAATTGATCGCAATATTTTTTCTATCTTTTATACATTTTTTTAGACCTATCAATCGATAATTATTTGAATATGTCGTTGAAATTGAATGTTAATAAAATATTTCGCTTCTGTGAGTTCATTGCCTTTTCAAGTTATAATAATTAGCATCATCACTAATCGGAGTTGAAGTATTTTTCTCAATTTACGCGTTGTACCTTGGAGTTTTAAGTATCGACAAGGGCATTGCCATGACCGCGTAATAGTCGATCTCTTTGCGTTTTCAATATGCACACATAATAAAATTATATAGCTCCGCATTCGTTTCGCAACGGCGATCTGAATATTTGTACCATTTATTATCAATCAATGGGAGAAGTGAACGATCGTTTAAAATACTTGATCTGGCGTTGTACCATCATATGACTAATAGGTGCACACGAATCTCCGGAAATAATTTGAACTCAAGGTATATAAAACAATACGTATGTAGGTTAAATATTGAGTTTAAATAAATTATGAACACAATAATAATATATGTATATGCAAGACAAGACCAAGAAAAAAAGAAGTAGCAGTGTTTTAAGCCAGTGTCGTTTTTGTTTATGCTTAGAGTAAAGCAAGAATGCTTTGTTGCCGCCGATGTGTCGTCGTAACCGTGTTCCGGTTTGAACGCAATCTGCGTCGCGCGCGGCTTTGCTGTGTGTTACGTTTTAAACGTTTACCTCATCATATACTACACAACAGCCGGTCAGGTATACACACACACACACGCGCGCGCGCACACACACCTATCTTACCTGCCTTGGTTTTCGTATACATGGGAAAATTACATATAAGCTTGCCACCGCTAGCCCTCTACGTGTTACGCACTCTGGTAATACAATCCAAGAAAGAGAACTTATCAAAACGGAGACTCGTTTTTCTCATGGTCGACCGCTGCGAAAATCCGGCGGCACGAGTCGACCGAAACGTTCCTAGGTACAGTCAAAAGGCTCATCCTAAATAAAACGCCTTTATAATCACCCCTTGCATTTGTACGACATTTTTGCAATCGCATTTTATTCGATTTTATTTATTCAATTTTATGGAAATAACGACGTACACGGAATGTTTTAGTACCTTTTTAGACATACGATGAGTGGGTGACCTTCGATTAAATTTGCAAACGTTGAAGAGATGTTTGAATGATCGACTTGTGTGTTTTTGTGTTGAAATATATTTAGATGGTAATAAACGGGCTCAATTTGATAATCATTTAAAGAAAAGTAGTAATTTGATTTATACACACATGCATATAAAATCGTTTTTTATATTAGTAGATTTAATCTACTTATAAATACCACCTATATATAAATCGAATGTTTATTTGTGATTTGATTGATACTGAACGAAATAAATAATCTCCAGTTTTTTTTTTAATTTTCTGTTACAAATTAAAATATTTTTCCCTTAACAATGATGAACGAATGTAAAATATTTGTTGTTCGCATTAGAATAGATTAATTAGGAAATCATATTTATAGAGTTAAATTTGATTTTTAAAACTTACTGTTGGTTCTTTTAACAAGAAAAAATTATTATCAACCGACGAACATTCTTATCAAAATCCAGTGCCGTTATATTCGATTAAAAAAAGGAATTAAATTATTTGACGGATTTGTTATTAAGAAATATCGAGTCGTATTTACTGATTTTAATTGACGTCGAGGAACTCTTTAAATCCGTAATTTTGGAAAAACTCTGTTTGCAGTTTATTTAATATTTATTTTGTTAATAATATCACTAATTATTAATATAAAAACTTGGTTTGGATTTTTTATTAGTTTTTGTAATAGAAACGATTAAGAATATAATATATAATAGATATGGAGAACGACCGATATATTTAATGAAAAGAAAACAAAAACGCGTTGCCACAAAGTGAAAGTGAACTCTGTGTGAAAAATTGAGATGACAATACGATGGAAGTCACATATGTTTTTTATATATAATATGTATATATGTATAATGTGGGCAGTGGCAAATATTTGACCCTTGAGAATGCACCTGGTTGTTCTTCGAACGCGGTCAAGGTGGGCCGTCCGTGTTATCCTTCTGCAGTAACGAAACCCGTTTTTTATGTCCATTTTCGAAAGTGTTGAGACTTTTTTGTTGAATATCGAGAATAAAAATCCATAAATGTAGATTATTTTGAATCGAAGTTAACGATTAAAAGTCGAAGATGCGATCGATAATCGGACAAATCTTGACCTTTAATTTTAATTTGCGTTTAATTAATAAAATGCGCGTTGATATTATTGTATAGAGCGCGTCTGTACAGCCAGTTGTGCCTCCTCCTACCACCTATTTACGTCGCATCAATGGCGGCAACGCCAATGTGCAACAGGTTGTTACGAGGGTGCGACTCTTCTGCTCCTCGCACTTTTACATACAACCCTTGCACGCGTTCATACGCGTACAATGTTTCAAAAATTAAATAAGAAATCACCGTTAGTGGTGGTGAGGTGACATTTTGCTTCAAAAACTGGCATCGGTTTATTTTCTGTAGTACAACTCGGTCGGTGCCGTTGACCTCTACATTGTTTCTGCGATGTTTCTCGTTTTTTAAACAAATGTACGCGTGTGATCTTTTAGTTCAAACTAATTACTAAATTAATATAAAATATTCATTTTCATATTGAAATTAAGTATATTTTTCATTTATTAATATCTTATATCTGTCGGGGTCGGATGTTTTACGATAATTCATTTTATTGTTTGATTTAAACTTTTTTCTTTTTTTTTTTTGTATGAGTAATAATCAAATATCCCGAGATTGAGAGTGTAATGAAGATGTGATGATATTGATTAACTGAATTTCTACGTGATTAACACATTTTGCTGCGAATTATGGAGTATTACAAATTTCTTTGACAAGCTAAACTATTATGTTTGAAATTTATTTTATAAATTTTGAAATTATTAATACACAAATTATTTAAGTAATTCATAAAAGATAATTTCTATAAACGATAAATATTCTTTTATTTGACTGAAAGCTCTTCAAATTTGATAGTGATTGAATCCGCTATTATTTTTTTCCGTATAATTTTTGAGTAAAAAAATATTTTTAATATAGTTAAGAGTAGGCTTCTCTTTTATAAGTACAAACGTTCAATTTCTTTACCATTCTCATTTTTTTTATGCGCTATTTATCTGGTAATTTTTATTGTTACATATTTTTTTTCATATACATCTGTTTTTCTCGTTATCTTTAAAATATTCTTTAACGCATGCAATTTAAAATTTCTCTTTTAAAGGTGTAAATTTTGTTTTGCAAAATAATAAAAAAATTGGATTGAAAACTCATTTCTGATAAAAATATGCTAAATAAAAGACTTAATAATTTGCTAGTATTTATTATGTATTTGCACTGAAACACTAAATAGTTATTTTTTTATGTTTAAAACCGAAGTTATTTTATTGTTCAACCTATTAATTTTTAGCTTAGGCACTATATCAACTTAATTTTTTCACTTTTTCGCTATATTTTGTTTGATCTAGCCTACATGAAAGATCATTACTGAAAAATAGTGAACAAAACGGTTCCCTACCCGTGAATTGATTCGATATTGTTAAACGTGCTTTCGGTTATTTTAAAAATTATAGTAAATAAATAATTTTTAAAGTTGTTGAAATTCAAAAATTGAAATGATTAATCTTACTTGTATTTCTTTATTTATTTTGAGAATCGATTGTAAAAAAATGATATTTTTTATAAAATAGGAGAATTGTAACTATATATGTATTTATTTAAAATGTATAAAATTAGCAGTTTTAGTAGTTCGCAATAGATATAAACTTCCGATCGATTTACTCTTATTGTGGTCAAAGATTTATACTTGATTAAAACTAATCTTAAAAATAGTTATGACAGGAAATTATTATTATCCGTCGGAATAATATCACATTTTTATTTGACGAAGAATAACTTTCTACCATTTTTATATAGTATTTGTGTCGTTTACATAACTCGCTTTGCGGATGACGCGTATTTTTCCGATGAAAGCGAACCTTGCGCGCCTGTTGAATGTAATAAAAAGTTTCCGTTCCCTTTTTTCCTTTTTCTTCCGCGTGTTTTGTTTTCTTTTATAGGTCATTCAAATTCTTGTTTAATCACAATAGCTTACTAATGCATATTTTTTATATTATAAATTATTTTGAATAATTTAAACGAGGGTCTCACCTTTTCGAAAAAAAATTTTTTTTTTGTTTGTTGATAGTTTTAGAAATAATGTGATTATAATTAGTTCTTGAATAAACAATATTCATAGGTCGAACGTTTTAAAAAAAAAAAAGATTTATATTATATACATATGTTGTTGTAGTATTACGCGTTATTTTTTAAAATTGATTTATCAAGCATTGTGATTTTAAAAAACTATAACCGAAAGCTTTACATATGATTGATAATATTCCAAGCCATCCGACGTATATCTGACTTAACAATATGCATTCCTGTAGATCGATGCGTAATATCAAATTTTAAAGATTTTTATCTACGGTGGAAATTTCGACTAGTAATTGATAAAACCCGTGAAAAAGATAAACAATCCATTAGAGGTTTTTGGAAAAATTACAATTTCGTGGATGTTGTAGACAATATCAATTTTTCCTAGAACGAGATGACCAATAAATATTTGAAAGAATTTATAACCGCAGCTAAGTAAAAGTTTTGATACAAGAATACGCAGGATATCAATGAATATATAGCAAGCGATCTTAAAGAATTAATAGAATAATAAATGCATAAAGATAACGAAGTTTGTGTTTCTGAAAATGGGAAGCAAAAGGAACGAATTTTCTGAGTTTAGTTAGTCACTATAAGCGAAATTATAAATAGGTTTGTACAAAATGGTTTAATTTTAATTGGAAATTTCTTTGTTCAGTTTCACTTATCCCCATTATTTTTATGTTAAGATGACCTCGTTTAGCGCTAGAATTGATAGGAACATAATCCCCGCGTTAATCGGGACTTTACTCAATATTTTTCATTTTATTGTTTTATAGTCATAATTTTTATAATTACTTTTCAGACGGAGTTGTGCGGCATAAAATGGCGCAAATTAATATGGGCCGGGGGTTCGGGTTGTTCAGAACCATTGGACGATCCCGTGTTGAGCAGCTACTCACGTTGCCTTGCGGGCGATGTTCTGTGCGTGTGGCGGAGAGTTTCCGCCCCTCAGACGCCCCAACCTCCTCAACCCGACCAGGCTCCGGTGCCACCACCTTTACCGCCTCCGCCGCCTCCTCCTCTCAGTCTGCATGCCGCCAAGGAACTTTGGATATTTTGGTATGGAGAGGAACCGGACCTCGGTGGACTTGTCGCTCCGGAACTTATTGCTTCTGGTAAGTTGTATTTTTAATGTTACTGTTATTTAAAAAATGTATAGACTAATCGAGTCTCTGAATATATTGAAAAAAAAAGTTTAAAAATATTGTATATATATATATATATATATATATATATATATATATATATATATATTGCATATTCGTAACCTTGATCAACAAATTATATCTGACTAACATCAGTCGTAAACGACATTTCTTAGGTATAAATTTGAACCTCTAACTACTGATATTAAATAAATAAAATTATTCAAAATGTATACGAGTAAATTATCGAAATAATATTTGAATTTTTACAAACAAAATGTTTGCAGGGAAGCAATTAAATAATATAATAAAAAGCTAGACACGAGAAGTATTTCATTGAAGGCAGTAAAAAGTATTTTTAAAGTGATTGTATACGCATATTTATTGAATTTTTTATTTTTTTGTTAAAAGATGACAATATTTATCAAAATTAATAAAGCAATTACTATTCGTATATGTTTTTTACATTTTTATAAAATATTTATATAGAGCGTTTTAATAAAGAAAGTGTAAAGTATTTTTAAAAGTGGCAGCACTGACAAGTTATTCGCTTCAAAAGAGAAAGGAACAGTTGTACGTCTTCACTGCCTAGAAAGTAGACCTTAATTATCCGAAACACGGAATCGACGATTGCTAAACGCGAACACAATTCTTTTTTGTTTGTTTTTTTCTGAATTTTCGTTTTTTTTTATTCGTAATAATTTATAACACATATTTTTCATTTAATACGATTTTTCGACTTACTATTTATTTAACATATTGCCTCCTACTGTCCTAAAAATTATTATGATTATTGTTGTTATTGCTGTTATTTATAAATGCATGAATATTCAACATTAAGACAGTTTCAGTAAATTTTTTATACTATTTTTCATTAACGAGTATTTTTTACGTTATATGTAATTATGACACTTTCCTAAATAATTTTAAATTTAATATCGTCTATTGCAGTTTATAATCTAGAAATTTTTATTATTAAAATGATACACGAAAAATAAACAGGACCAAAACAAGAAAGATCGATACCAGTTTTGATAAAAAAATTATTTGTGAAATGACAATAAAACAATGAAGTTATTTCCTTTGACTAATTTCAAATCTTGTGTGAAAACAAATACGCATAGGCATGAGAGGAGTCAATATAAACACGACATTATTTCCCAAATATCTAATTCGTTTTATAAATATGACTACCAGTAATATAATAAAAGAAGTTAATTAATAAACTTTATAAAAAAATAATATCTTGATTAACTCTTGAGAATCAGAGATAAGAGCTATTACACTGTTACAGTTTTGTGTTTGAATTTTTTTTCACTTTAAATTTTTATATTATTAATTGACAGTAAGTAAGCCCCATAAATCTAAATTTATTCAAAAATTTGTTTCATTAAAAATGTAAAATACTATACGATTACATAAATCAGATTTTTTTTATTAATAACATGTATGTTTTCTCATACACAATAATTATTTAACAAATTTTTTATTTTTTTAATATCAACTTGATTTGTCCATATGATTATGTCACAAATAGTGCATCTGTAAAATTTATGAATCGTCAATTGACGTTTGTTGTGAGTTGCGCAACGTCGAGGCAGCCGTTTATGATATATGTTATTGACTGGTTTCATTGATGAAAATGTATGAAAATTTTACACGATGCATTGCATTACATTCGTAGTACGCTATTTATGTATCGCAAACAATCGTTATAAATAAAATACGTTCATCTATTTTAGAACTTGCGATCAAAATAATGTAATACGTTTTCACTATTTTATAAAATCTTTTAATTTCTCGTTATATTCATTTCTTTGAATGTATGGAAATTTATTATTTAGTACATTTGTCCTTTATATTTAAGATGTTAGCTGAAAATGTATATATTCCGTAATATAAATGTGAAAGATGGTGAGTTTATTGTCAAATTTATATAATTTATGTTGTGCAATTGGACAAACACAATTAAGCTACTACATGAGCAGTAGAAATGACGTGTGCCGAATAAAAATCTTTTCGTCGCAAGTGTTATAGTTTAGAACGCAAATGTATATGGATAACATCATCATATTAATTGATCATTCAAACCAATTGAGCGACCGGGTCGTCCGTATGTTGAACGAATGCTATGCATATTCTTTAGTGCGCGACCGTGTCTTGAGAATTTTTATTAGAATGTTTGCATCGGTTCCGTGAACCCAGAAGCTTTCAACCAAACCGCATACCGTTTAATAGACGGTCTATTTACTGGTAACCGAAGTTAAGAACATATTTTTCTATCGATATATATATAGTGTGTGAAAATAACTACTCATTAGTCCAGTATATATGTAAAAATATGTTTTCACGTTTTATATAAGTGTGTACTTTTTCTATTACAATATCTAATTGAAGAAGAGCACAATCGCAAATAACATTTTTTGAGATTATGAAATAGATAACGACTTTTAAGACGTTGATCTGTTTTTATAGTGTTGAATTGCAATCGAGTATTTCACGCTTCTGATAGAGAGATTACATATGAAAATAAAATTTTGTTATTATTAGCGTTGATTTTATTTTTATTATCGATATTTTTTTTATTAATATTATTTCAAAGGGACGGGTAGTCATTTTTTACTTTATCATGTCATATAACATTTTGCAAATACCTGTATAATATTTATTATATTTTGACCTACAACTATTCTATAGTTTTCATTTCATATTCATTGTGTAAATTCCGATTACATTCTTATTTCAAATCGCTCCTGAAAAGGCGAAGCGGCGTCCAATCGACGCGTCAATTAGAGTTTCCGGTTCGGGGTGAACGGGGAACCCCCTTGAAAGCGACCTTGCCCCACATCCTGTTGTCGGAGCCGGAGAAGGGAGTTTTCGCGGTCGATACCAACACCATCCCCCTTACCTAGAGGGGATGTAATCCTTGTCTCATACCTTCAACGAGGTGTACTTTCTCACCATTCCGTTAACACTTTGCAGTTTATTAGCTAACTGACTGGAAAAATCCCTTCGTTTTCGATCGACCGTCGGTCCGAGTGGAAAATTCGAAAATCTCGAACGAGCCCCAGTAGAAAGACGAGTCCAAAATAGAGTCCCCGTAACCGACGCCGAGCAGATGACGCCGGTCTATTTTTAAAGAAAGACCGCTAAAAACATTGAAGCGGCGACCGCGGTTTGTTTACGTTTCGATACCGACCAGGTGACTGTTTACCTTTTTCGCACTGTATATCATGCCGTCTGTATATTTTTGAAAAACTGTCACATTTGAAATTTGGAAAGTTCGCCATTTGTTTCTTTCGTTTTTGTGGCTAAAAATCATAATGCGTTTGCGTTTTACGCTATCTTATCGGATGGGTGTATTATCAGTCGGATAAGTCTGATAATTTTAGTGTAGTACGATATAACTAGTGTTCTATTGCATTGAAACTTTCCTACGTTGTTGAACGATCGTAGTATCGAGCTGCTGTTCTTGCAGTTTTTTTTTAATATTATTTATATTCATGTTTCTTATTAAGTATAATTTTTGTGTAAAAAATATTTTCAACGTTTAATTTTCGTATTTTTAAAAATGTAAACAAATTAATTTATATTATTAAGATTTTAGCTTACCGTTTTATTTATTTATTCGTTTGTAACATTTTATGAAAAAAAACTACGAATAAGGCTGGATTGTATCAATTGTTATATACGGATATAGAACACATAATAAATAAATTTATTTAATGGATAGTTAGTATTTTTATGTTATTTAAAAATGTACAAATCGACATCTAGTAACGATAAGGTAAAAAAATGAGTTGTGAATCTTTAAGATAGAATGCGGTCGGGGGTTACCCTCTTAAAGGCGTAAAATTGAACGGAGAGGGTCGAGGGCGGTGACGAGTCGGCGCGGGCCAGCCGCACATGACCCCATATCGATCTCGAACCCTCCGGTGCCGGTCTTCGTCCTTTATTCACCGTTTCGAACCCTCCATTTCTTTCCGGTCTTTATCGTTTCGTCCTCTCGTACCGTCGAAACCAAAAATCATAACCGATTCGACGATCGCAAAACTTTATGACTACATTCGTCAAGGTCGACCTATTAATGACGTCATTATATATATATATATATATATATATATATATATATACAGTCTGACAGCGCATCGCCAATTCTGACGAGAGATATTTTCGATTTTTGATTATTTTAAAATTCTAAAGTTTATAAATGTTTAATTTTACTATATTTTAAAGCGTTCGAGTATTGTATTGCACAGTAGGAAACCCATTCATAATTTCGACGTAATTCATAAATTTGAACGTCATACAGTTGTTTTTTAATATATATATATATATATATATATATATATATATATATATATATATATATATATATATATATATATATCAGTCATCAAAGAGTGTTATATGCGAACAACGTTTGCTTAATCGCGCGGAAAAATATCTTTTCGTAATTCCTTCGATAGAACAACGCCGACAACACGCCATAAAAATGGAACGGCTACGTTTTTTCTCTCGTATTCGATTATCGGCGGTAACGTGTAAAAAATGCGCAATTTCGTATTTTTAGCGAGCGATATCGTCGTATTCGTGACACGGCGCACGGGAATAATTGCGAAATTTGAAACGCATTACACAATCGTGTGCGGCCGACGGTAACTTTGGTGAATTTCATCACTTAATAACATAAAAATTGCTAACGTTTTCAACAATCGACGTGTAAACGGTTTTCTAGGCTTTATTATATAGAGAATAGTCACCTTCGTAAATATTTTGAATCGCAATCGAAGAAGCGACGGTGGCCGCGAATACGCACGGAATCCGTTGTCGTTAGCCATGTCGTTTCGTACTCTTGCGGAACGGGTACGTCGACATTAATCCCTTACGGATTCGTAATTTTCGTTAAAAACGAAAGTCGCTAGCGAATCGATCCCGTACTAAATGTGCGTTCTATCTCTAAGGGGGAGGTCAAGGTTGAGCGCGTCGGAACCTTGAGTGGACATTCGCCGTCTACCGATGGCGAGTTGGAACTTTGCAAAATAAAATGCAGTACAATCGTTACCTAGATCGGATCGTCGAGGTCGGTGACCCGACAAAACGGCAACGTCCGTTCGGCGCTCTTAACGAACGTCGGGACGAACGATCGTTTTGACGACTTTTAAGCTCATTTTTAAAATTAGTCGATTCGAAAGAATGTTTCTTATCGGTCCGCAGAGGCGGCTTGGCTACCGGTCGCCGCACTGTTGCATCTGGAATGCGAGCGAGCGCGCGCCTCCTCCGCCGTGCAAATAACCAAATGTAAATAAATAAAGGCGGTGGCGCACGCGCGCGCACATTTCTACATGTACATATTTTATATATACATATATATATATATATATATATATATATATATATATATATATATATATATATATATATATATATATATATATTACGTGTGCATGTGCATGCGCGCGCGTTTGTTTGTGTTCGTTTGTTTGCGAGCGCGGGGTGGGGCGGCCTTGCGCGCGACCGTTACGCCGTGCTAACGGGGTCGTGACGTCACAACGCGTCACCGTCTGACGTCACGACGCGTCGGTGCGCGCACACGCACACGCACACGCATCGAGTCTTTTCTTATCGGAGAGGAGCGCGAGCGCGAGCGCGCACGACGCGATGACTTTTTACGTTTCCGACTGACGATGCGTACAAGTTCATTTTTAATCACGATCTGTCGGCGTGTGCGCGCCGTTCGTATGCATGCATGCATGTATGTATGGAAACCGCCTTGACTCCAAAAATGTGCTCGTGCGTTTGTTTGTCGTGTATCCTTTGCAACTTTTATATTTTGCATTTTTTTATTTATTCAAAGAGTCGATCGTGCTATGAAAACTTAGTAGGTCAAGATTGGTCTAGTCGAACGTTACTCTCGTTTCTCTTTTTCGTTCTTTTAATTTTTATGATTTTAGATGAAAAAAGTTGTTGTCTTTATCGTCAACGAGTTGCGAAGAAGTTAACAGAACTAGTCGGCCGTATGAAGAATGACCTTGCGAGGTGTCTCCCGCTAGGGAGCGGTGTTATATTATATATATATATATATATATATATATATATATATATATATATATATATATGTTCGTTTTTTGCACCGCCGGTCTTCGAATCGGGTTTCGGACTCGTGTCTTTTTCTGAAACGTGTTTCGCATCTCTTTTCGTCTTGCAGAGGCAAAACGGAGTCAAAAAAAAGTGCAGCGTTTGCAACGTTTGCAGCACACCTGTCGTCTTGTCTTGCGCGACTTGTCTCGTCTCGTCGCGTTCCGCCTTCCGTTCTTCGCGTTCAGTTCGCACGCATCAACCCGAGCCGAACCGAACCGATGACCGCTTTGAAGCGAAGCCAACTTTCGTTACGCGGCGAAATTTTGACACGCTTCCCGTGTGACACATTATCGCGCGTCACGTTCCCATATTTTGCGAGGGCAACGTTTAGCTTTAGACGGGGTCTTTATAAGATTCGAGTGTATTGCGTCGCGTGCGTCGGGTGCGGCCTCGCGCGTGTAGGGGGTGTCGTCTCTAGCGCGGCCAATAGTATCGATTGTGTGCGGGGGCGGTGGCAACTGGCGCACGTGGCAACGCCGCGCCTCCCACGTCAACATCGGCCGCATCGCGTTCCTTCTCGTGGGGTGTATCTGTCGCTTCTTACTCCGATACGTTTTACGATTATTCAACATTAAACATTATGTCGTCGAAAAAGTCCCCTACGCTTATTGTTTACTAGATATTTAAAAAATAATAATAAATAATAGAGGATGTCGTCCCCGTCTAAAGATAAAAGACGAAGCACCGGTTGCACGCTCGTTTGTAATCCGGTCTTGACGGTCTCGAGATATCAATTAGGCGGTGGTGATTCCGAAAGGGGGATGCGGATCGATGGCGAGTGCCACCCCTTATTTCTCGCAATTCCCGCAAGGTCGACATCATACCGTAAACGTTCTCTTTGTTTGCAATCGACCGCTACGTTTACTTTATTTCCAGAATCTAATCTCGAAATTATTACGACGATTATTAGACGCCGGTAAAGAAAGACGGCGAAGGCGAAGGACCGTTTTACGGAAGAGGCGTCTCTCGTTTAAAATGTCAGCGGTTTCGGCGAAAAATGATTGGACAGTGTCGGCGTTTAGGGTTTGAGTTTTAGGGTGAGATGGGAAGTTCATATCGATCCCCCTCGTCGGAGACGTCGACCCCGCATGGTGGTAAGCGGCGCCGCTCCCGAACCGCCGATATCGATTGGGGGCGCCGCCTCTCACGCATTCGCCACCTCAATAACATCTCCCTATACGTGCATCTTCCGCTCATTTATAAGCTTGAAATGTCAAAACGTCGCAAAAAGTAAACCTCAATTTCTATTTGGGTTTCAATTATATTTTTGTTGAAACGTTCACTTCACCTTATTATCTATATTACAGCATGACAACTTTTTGTATTGATTTTTTCTATATAACTAAATAGGAATGAAAAAATTTGTTCGTTTGTTTTTAAACTTCCAATAAGTTTAATTTGTTTAATAATATATTTAATTAAACGTGTAATTTAATGTTGTTGTCAGCTTTTATTAGTCACAAATTGATTTTCCTCAATTGTCGATTATATATATATATATATATATATATATATATATATATATATATATATATATATATATATATATAATTCCGCCTATCTTTGATTTCTGTTATCGATAAATAAAAGATTGCTCTTTTTTTTCATGACATTTGTCTACGATTCAGTTTACATATCTGATCTTGAAACCTTTAAACTCTATATTTTCTTTTTTTCTTTACTCTGTTGTAAATCATGTTTATAAACTCTACTTCAAGACTTTTTCATATTTTAAAGATTTAAATCTCATATCAAACAAATGATTCAGATTTTGTTTTGTAAAGAATTATATTGTTTTGCTTTTGTTCATCATGAGATATCATTGCTGCCACACTTCTGCAACAAAAATTTTTAAAGTATTTAAAGAGCCACAAAATTTTTCTTGCCAACAATAAATAGTACTTGCATAAATAAAGGTTTTTGATTAAGAAAAATAATTATTTATTCATATATAAGTAGTGTGATTTCACAACAAATTAAATAATATATATGGTATTAGAAAATCGCTTATTATTTAAGTAAAAAATTAAACTTACATACAACACTTCAATAATAAACAATTGAGCTTATAATGGGGGTGGGGTACGGTAAAAAGCGAGTAAAAGTGAATAGAGGTGCCTAATTCTCGTTAATCGATTAAGAACAATTTTTAAATGTTTTTTTTCTTATATAAAATAAATATTTGCGTATGAAACTAAAGAGCCGCTGGTTGCCAACCCCTGGATTAGTTGATTTCAACATTTATATTATTCAGATTCTTGTTAATTCTAATATTCAACTACAAATCATAAAATACCAACCCAAATATTTACCATATATACGTGTTTGCTTTTTTATTTATTAGTATTACAATAATTGCGTTGATAAGATTTAAAATCTTATAGAATACTGCTAAATTCTGTATTTATAATTTATATTGCCTTTTATGTTTCCTACGCATTTGTTTTTAATTATTACATAAAAGTAAATTTGAACCATACTAAATACTACTTTACTGGTATACGAGTTTTTTTATATTTACATTCAATGTGAATTGATTTTTGTCTGCAATATTAACTATAATTGCAAATGTTAAAAATTAGCGTTAACGATTATGCGTTCCATTATATGGTATTTTAACAATATCACTTCTTTTTGTTGTGTTCTATTGTAAGATTTTATAGCGTAACTTTTTTACTCTCGTTTTACATATTTTTGTATTTTACATAATATTTCTATATTTTCGTTTAACGCAAAAATTATAGATCTTTGGTAATTTCACAGATAATCTTCATCGTGGTTGAAAGTTTTGAAATTGTATTTTTTATTTACACATACACGCACGCATATATATATATATATATATATATATATATATATATATATATATATATATATATATATATATATATAAAGATTTTTACGGTGTTTTCTTACTAACTGTTAATCCAAATAAATTCGAGTTTCTATTTTCTGTAATGAAATTGAATCGACGTATTTACATTTTTTCTCTTTTTTAACAGATTAGAAATTTCACATACAATGTAAATGTAAAACAATAGTGGTGTTTTCACTCTATTGAATTTGGTTTATTTTATTATGAAAAGAATCAAATTATTAAAAAATATATTCTTAATAAGCCATAGAGAAAATTATAAACTTAAAAATACATATATAAATGATGAAAAAAATACTCAATATAGTTTAATTATTTAAGTAATTTAAAATTTAGTTATAATTTTCTTTTTTTTACAGAATGTGAGCAGGGCTCTTGGGAAAGTGGCCTTTCATATGAATGTAGGTCGCTACTATTCAAAGCCCTCCATAATCTAATAGAAAGGTGATTTTATTTTCATGTTTTTTTCCCCATTTTATTTATTTATTTTAATACACAATACAATTATATATAATTTATATTTTAGATGTTTATTATCCCGAGACTTTGTAAGATTAGGAAAGTGGTTTGTACAACCATATGATGGAGATGAAGAAGATATTGCCAAAAGGTATGCTAATAAATAATAAACAAGTTTATATGGAAAAATGTCTTTGTTTATTGCTTATATTTTTGCAATATTCGATGTGTTTATTTCCTATATCAAAATGGGAATTCTCTGTGTACTATTTTTTAAGCTTGAATTTGTACCTCGTTCCCTTCCGTACACTTTCTTACATATCTATATCTTAATGTTTATCATGTCACTTACTTTTTTATCTTATTTCAGCTGTTGGCATTTATCATTTTCATTTGCATTTTTTGTGCACGGTGAAAGTACTGTATGTGCTAGTGTGGATGTACGACAACATCCGCCAGTGCGACGCCTCTCCCGTTTACGTTCTGGTAACCAGCAAACCAAAGGTATAATTGAAAACATGGTTGACATTTTTTTAATATAAATTTATAAATATTTCAACATTTGTTGTATTTTTAGTGATTTTAGCGCCATTTGGCTTGGCGGGTACATTAGTAAATTCATCAAATAATTCTTGTAATGGTGGAAATTCTTCGTCCAATGATTCTAGTTCTGCAAGATTGCTTGAAGCTTGGCGCCATTTTTATCCTATCGCCAATTTAAATGGCGCAGATTTGGTTACAGTTGAAGTTATTGTGGGCGGTGTACGCATGCGTTACCCTTCGCGATATGTATTGGTTACTGAAATGGATGAAGAAGAATCTTCAAAACCACGTGAACCGCCCCCTCATGCTTCTCGATATTTACCTCCTAGAATTTCAGCTGCACTTTCCTATAGAACCCTTACTGACCTAGGTATTGGACAGCAGGTATACATTGTGATAAATTGAATATGATTTAATATTTGTCTTTAATATATTTTTAATATATTCGAATTATTAATTTCAGGAGTCTGAATTGGTCGGTGGTAGTGATGCGACTGTAGATATAAAGCCAACTAAAGAATGGGAATTTGTTGATTCCACCCGTAGAACCAACTGCTCGTGCTCCAAGTGAGTGTTATTTAAAGAAAGTGTAATTGTAAATTGTTAATGATTACTGATTTCTTATTTATTATTATTATTTATAGATGTACCAATAATATAATAGAACAGGGTACACCTGGTGGTGGTTCGCCAGGAAGTTGTGGTGGTCTTTCACCACTTCCACCTGCAAGTGCTGGTGGACCAGCAAGCTGCGGAGTTCCAACTACTCTACCATTATCTCCCCCTCCTCCTCCTGCAGCAGCACCTCCTACCCCAAGAAATACTGCAGCTCCTTTACTTTTACCGCATACACCTGCGCCTACGCCCCCGCCCCTCCACCCTCCAAATACGCCGCGTACACTTTATAACCAGGTATATTTTATAAAAATATTTACTTGCGTTAATTAATTGTCATTATTTTATTAATTATATCAAATTATTGCCATGCTAGGGCTCTGCTGAATCTCCTGCTGAGTGTTTAAAAAGACCAATATTGGCTCTTCAGGAACCAGAACCCGATACAATGGAGGAAGAAAGACCCTTAGACCTGCTGTATGATTACTCCACACTTCATGCTTGGTAAATAAATTACTTAATGTATTCTTACCATTCGTTAATTTAGCTTATATGCACATATGGTGGATGATAATATCTTTAGATTTGTATTTTAAAATAAAAATCAATTATTAATATATTTTTTAAATGAAAATTACTTTCTTGCGTTAATTTAATTAATTAAATAATACTACTTTTTTTTAATACGTATTATTGTTAAATACTGCTGAATCATATATTTCAGGATCACATTCATAATAATTGAACTATTACCATTGCTAAATATTCTTTATTTGTGAATGGAGATTAAAAACAAAAGCATGATGCAGGTTGAACACACCTTTATAATTAGAAAAAATAAACGTTTTTCATGAATACATTCGATGTAAAATCGTCTCAATATACAGTAATTCAACAGATTGCTTTTGCAATAGTTAGTTTGGGGTGGCGTTCGTTTTGGGGTAACGGAAAAAATATTCATCTTGGTGTGCGTTGGTTTTAGTGATCGATAGCCTTTTTGTTGTATTGGTTGAAGGCGTGCGTTTGATACAACGTACACCTTGCTAGGTATATAAGAAAGAATATATATATATATATATATATATATATATATATATATATATATATATATATATATATATATATATTAAATTTATAAATGAGTATGTGTATGCATGCGAAGCTAAAGAATCCTACGAATTTTAGGTTTTCGTAAGATATCTTTTATTCGCTATATAAAAAAATGTCCATCTGGGAAATACAAGTTTATTTTAAGTTTTATAAACTGTGAGATGAAAAGGAATACATTTTTGTAGTATAATATTTCATTTTTACTTGTTTAATTATGTTTAAAAATATATTCTATATAATTTTTAAGGTTGGATCATCCTATTAAAAAATTCAAGCAAGAAGAGGGGTATGCAGTAGGTGTGAGTACTAGTGGAGAGGCGGGGGCGAATTTATGGGGAGGCTGGGATGAACCATCACCTTGGCGAAAAAATGAAGATCTTTATGCTGGACACAACCACACAAAAATGGCTCCTGTGGAACCTCAAAATTGTAATGGTCCATTACAAACATTTTTGAAAACTGAAATTAAACAAGAACCAAATTCGGTTCGTTATTAATATATTAAATATATATTTTTGGACATATTATACAATTTCTTATTCATAACATTTTTTTTAAGGATGAATCAAATAAGGAGAGTAAAAATTTATTTACATCTGACGGACTGCAAGCATCATATAAAGATTTAGAACAAATATTCGATAATTCTGATGATGCAAGTGGTGACGAGACGGTAAGACTTGTGAGTGTTTTCAACTGTATGTTCTTTTTATATTAATATTTTATGGAATCGTTTAACATCGATTATTTTTTGTTTTAGTTACAGGTTCCTACACCTCCAGATTCTAATAAAAGTGTTGCCGTTTGGGGAGGTGAAGAGAGTGGTCTAACTACAATGTTAGGTAATATTGGAAGTATAGCTCGAACGAATAACCGTGCAGGTCCCGTTCGACATGAAGAATTGTGTAAAATGTTTCCTACACCGCCTTCATTAGAACATAATCCACAACCATCACCAGGTGCCTTTACATTACCTGAACCAGAACATCAACCATCTCTTAATTTGCGATGTGGTTCTCCTCCAGATGAACCAATTGAGGTGAATGTCAGTCGATATTATTATATTTTTAAATTGTTTAAAATAGTGTAATATGATTTTTGCCCTATTTATATTAACACGTTCACTGCCTTAAAAATATGCGATTTCTTTAAAAAATCTGAGATATTTTTTCTTGTTTCCATAAGTGTTTATTATCAATTCTAGTCATTTTTTGTATTTTTTTAATGATTACCCATTTATACCTATCACACGTATTCGTGTATCCGGCACCGTTAGCAAAATATTCATTGTAAGTGGGCACCTTGAGCTAGACGCACGATACATGGATCCGTATAGTAGGCACGCGAAGTGTAGTATTAATTGAATTTTAATAATTTTATTTTTTTATTTTAGGATTGGTCATTTGTATTCAAACCACCAACAATATGTAAATATGTAGGTTCCTCAAAGTATGCTGCATTAACTGGTTTATCAAGTACAGTTCCGCCATCTCATTGTATATATAGACCGTCTTGGCAGCAGCAATCTGCTGCTCCTGAACCTCGTGCTCCACAACGTCCTCCCGCATCTCGCACTCCTCATCATTTGACTAATCTTCACAGGTAAAACGTTGTGTAAGTTATTTTTAAAATTTTAACTTTATTTTACTTACATTGTTATATATATTTTAGTGTTGGTACTATATCACAACCGGCATCAGTTGGTGGTGTATCTGGTATAGGAAGTGCTCCACCTCCACCATTACCACCAACTCCATCACCTCCTTCAAGTCCTCCACCTTCAGCCCCAGCTTGTGCTCTTTTGTTAAACGTTCTCTTAGCTGATACGGCGTTAAATATTTTTAGAGATCATAATTTTGACAGTTGTACGATGTGTGTTTGCAATGCTGGCTCAAAGGTAGAAATTCTTTATATAATATTTTTTTTGGTATTGTTTTTTTATTCATTTATGAAAATAAATATTATTAACAATTTCAGGTTGTTGGTAACATTCGAGGAGCAGAATGTGGGGTTTATTTATCAGGAGGTGGTGGATCTCCAGCATCGCTTGATAGCAATCTTGGAATGCCTTCTCCAATACCAACTCTTGGTGGTAATGGTCTTGAAGAGGAACCTATTCGTTGTAGTTGTGGATTTAGCGCTGTTGTTAATAGAAGACTAGCACATCGTTCTGGTTTATTTTATGAAGATGAAATCGAAATTACAGGTAATTTTATTATTGTTATTATTTTAATAAATACATAATTAAAAAATTATATTTTGAATACATATTTAAAGGTGTTGCTGAAGATCCTTCTATCTATAAAAAAGAAGGCGGTGCTTTTAGTGATTCTAATAAAAATTGTGCTGCTGCATTGGTTGAATTGATAAGGGAACAGTGTGGTGTAATAGGAAATACAGCAAATGCATTACATTTGGCTGCAGCTGAAGCATTAGAAAGAATAACACCAGAACCTCAAATTCATTTATTGGAATATGCAGATTGTGGCGAAGCAGCAGCTTTAGCTTTGGAAGCTGCAGCCGGTCGTTCAGTGTCTATAGTGCATAGATGGCCATTTTTAAGAGCACCTGCTCCAACTTGTGGACGAGATGTTGTTCGTGTAATGCGACGTTTACAACCATTATTACAAGATGCTATTCAAAAGAAATGTAGTACACGAATGTGGGATGCTGTAGCTGGACCTCTTACTTGGAGACAGTTTCATCGACTAGCTGGAAGAGGAACTGAAGATCTCTGCGAACCACAACCTGTACCCACGTTACTTGTCGGTCACGATAGAGACTGGATTTCATTATCACCTCATGCAATTCTTCATTGGGATAAATTCTTATTAGAACCTTATTCGTATTCGCGAGATGTTGGTTATATTGTGTTAGTTCCAGATAATTTTGTTTTGATGTCCAAAGTGCAAGCTTTCTTCCGAGATCTTTCAGCTGCATATGAGCAGTGTCGATTAGGTCGTCATGCGCCTGTGGCGCGTATTTCTAAAGATGGACTTTATAAAGTACCTTGTGCAGTTCGTTCCGAGCCTCTTGACGAATGGTTTAATTCATTACCTGACAACACTTCTACAGAAATTTTGAAACTCTATGCGCAGGTTTCTTGTATTTTCCATGTTTATTTTAATATTTATATTTTTAGATATTTACATATTTCATTTTTTAGATATGTCGAGGTGTACTAGCGCCTGCATTAAGCAGTGTGCAACTTGATCGAACTTTGTTAAATGGGGAAGGTTCTAATGGAACTCGTCCACCACCTCCTGCCACTACAACAGCAGAACGACCGGCTCCTTCCCCTATGGCTCCCCCTTCTACTCCAGATCACCCTCCAACACCAACAGCTCAACACAGTGATCATGGTGAAATATTTTTATTAAATTATATTTTTTGCGACAATTATATGTTGCAAGAATTTTATTATTTCTTATTGTTTAGAAGCTGAAGGCAATAATTCGAACTCAAATGTCAATACCTCTGTTGGATCATGCAATGGTGAAAATTCGAGTAATGATGACGATGAAGGTAGTGCCCCATGTATTGTCGTGTACCTGATTGAACCTTGCCTGGGTGGGGATCGTCGAATTGCTTGTTTGGCTATGTTGCGTTCTGCTGCTTCGTTAGTGCAAGTTTTACCTGATCATATCAGACCCAATGTTACTGTACAGGTAATTGTTTTTTTTCAATATCAACTATCGAATGAATACACACACGCACGCACACACACACACATATATATATATATATATATATATATATATATAATTTAATATATTTACAGATGATATCAGCTGAAAGTATATCAGATATTGGTGCAGCTGCTGCAACTGGAACAACTGCTCCAAGAGGAATTCGTCGATCAGCACAACTTCGTTCCTTAGCTTTGAGTATATTTTCTCAATGCCGAAGACAACTTGCACACACTACAAATATTAAATCATTAACAGGTTTTGGTACTGCTGCTAATGCTGATTTGTTCCTGAAAAATAAGGATGTAAGTTTAAACTATTTTGAACAAAATAAAATAATTATATTATACATAAATTACTTTTTTGTTGTAGGAAAAGAACCGCATGCCATACAGGTTGTACGCTCCTCCATATGTGTTAGCTCCACCTAGACCGTTGAAAGATATTGCTGAAACTTTTGGTCAAGCAGCAACTGAACAATGTTCCGTTCTTTATTTATCGTATTGTTTGTCAGCTGACCAAAGTTGGTTGTTGGCATCTGCAACCGATGGAAGAGGGGAATTATTAGAAACATGCTCTATCAACGTCGATGTTCCTGGACGATCACGCCGTCGTCGTGCACCTCCTGCTCGACGTCTTGGATTGACAAAACTTATGGACTTTACTTTAGGAGTTATGAGTCAATCCGTACAGCCATGGAGATTAGTTGTGGGTCGCATTGGAAGAATTGGTCACGGAGAACTTAAAGGTATAATAAAAGTAAAGGCAGTCATTACATTAATCGTCAAGCACAACTCATTCTCAAATGTTACATTGTAGGTTGGAGTTGGTTGCTTTCTCGCAAAAATTTACTTAAAGCTTCTTCTCAACTTAGAGAAGTTTGCACCAGTTGTGGTTTACTATATCCTGGCGGTGCTCCGTGCATCTTAAGCGCTTGTCTCGTATCTACAGAACCCGATTCTGCATTACGACTCATGGCTGATCAGTTTACTCCAGATGAACGATTTAGCCAAGCAGCTGTTGCGAGTCAATTGAGCACACCACAAGATGTTACTTGTACTCATATATTAGTATTTCCTACCAGTGCAACAACACAGGTAGTATTGTAGTATTATATATAATGTGTTTAATAGTGTAAATTTTTATCTTTCACTGAAAGTTCAATATCATCTTACAGTCTTCACAAACAGCCTTTCAAGAACAACACATTAATGGTCCAGAATTAGGAGATGTTGAATTATTCGAGTTGGATGATGATATGGCTGATGGAATCGAAAGTATGAATGACTTTAGTGATATTTTTAATGGCTGGGCGTCTAGTCCAAAAAGAGAAGGCGAAGGTACCTCTCGTTCTGGATCACCAAGCCGTCCAACTACTACGCATGGACGACATTCTCCTCTTTCTGAAGATGGCAATATGAGAGTGAGCTTAAGTTATATTATCTATCTCTTGGTGTATTATACTTAAATTATTATTTACTCAATGTTATTATTTTATTTATAGTGCGGCGGTAGTGGCTCTTGGGAAGAAGTAGGACAATTATTACAGCAACCGTTAGCGTTAGGATATCTAGTTAGTACAGCTCCGTTGGGTCGTATGCCACGTTGGTGGTGGTCAGCTTGTCCTCATGCTGCTTCTGCTTGTCCAGCTTTTTTGAAGAATGCATTGCATTTACATTTGCCATCAGTTCAACAAACAAGTGATGATTTATTACAACAACCGCATCCTAGTTCACCTCAACATCCACTTGATTCCCATTATACTACTGATGTACTTAGGTAATGATATATATATATATATATATATATATATATATATATATATATATATATATAATGTGAATTAATTTTATTAACGTTGTTTATGTTATTTACAGATATGTTTTGGAAGGCTACAATGCTTTGTCTTGGTTAGCTTTGGATTGTAATACACAAGACCGTCTTTCATGTTTGCCTTCACATGTTCAAGTGCTCATGCAACTCTATCACTTGACATATGCTTTAGTCTAGTCTCATCATTCCTGAAGTTTAATTTCGATATAAATTTAATTGTATTACTTTTTTAGTTGCTCCAGAAAACGCTGTTTCTTTATTTTTTACGATACAAAAGTATTATCAAAATTGAGAGACTTATGTAATTTAAGATTTTCGTTATAGTGTGTGTTTACTTTTATTATTATTAACTTCTTTATATGGCTCAATCTTTTTTCGTACTAATACCATCTTAATGAATATCATCACTTATTTGCATCATCAGAGTATACGTTCTTTTTTTGAAGTTTGTTAAGCGAAAACTATTCATATCGATTAATATATGCAAGTTTTGTATTGAAACTATTTTAAACCTTTGGGGGACCATCGTAATTCGATATGCACATATAAATATATATCTTAGAGTTGTTCGTGTTTAAATTAAATCTATTTATTTTTCGTTTTAGATCTACTTAAGTTGGTTAAGTGTTGTATCATAAAATATCATTGATTTTAAATAACACTTTATTATTTTTTTTTTATATTTTAAAATTGATAAATATGTTATAGGGGACCATATGGTTTATATTTATTTATATTATTTTCATTGTATTTCATATAAATATCAAAAATCATTTAAATTAGATTCAATCTTGGTATTCACATTTATAAGTACTTTGAATGAATGCAACTTCTGATGGTGGTATTCATTTTCTTTGTCTTAATTTGTCACAACATATTCAAGTACAATTAGAACGGAAAGAGTATTTATCGATGTAAATTAAATGTTTTTAAAATGTGAATAACTCCCATATTATCATTGTAGACATGTAAAAAAAAAATGAGGACTTCTTCTGGCTAAATGCATGATCAATTGCATAATTGAGATCTGAATTATTATTAAGACTGTATCTTATTTTTCTTAGTAGTGTTTGGAACAATAGTCACTACAAAAACGATTTATAAGGTTTAACTGATGTGTTAATATATTTAACTCTTTAATGGTTTATATAGTTGAAATCGTATAACTGTTGAAGTTAAATTTTTAGATTTATTTGAGAGTTTAAAATATTATTTCGTAATTATGACGTTAATTAAAAACATGAAGCGAGTTTTTATTGAATATTATAGTAAAGAAAGATACACGATTTTTGCTGGATAAAGGCATAAAGATATCGCAATTAAACTTTCTTTAATAAGAAAAGTTATCTTGCTTCATATGTGTCTTTAAACATTCCTTTTCTTGGGAAATGCAACATTTTTAAGAAGATATTATTAACTGAGAAGGTTGAATAATATTTTAGAAATAAATCTTTAATGTTAAATACTACGTAAATTATTACTTGAAAATTTTTAATCGTGAAATTATAATTTTTATCGTACAACATGGAAAAAAAGTAATATTAGAAAAGGTCTATTTCACCTCCCTTTTCGCTTAAATAACAAAGAAAACACTTTACCGTTGGCTAATTGCATTAACGGCTACAGTTTTTATATGTTTTTATTTTAGATTTAATATAAAAAATATAGTATTTTAAAATTTTGATTGTGATTAAATATACCATATTATAAAAATAATAAATTAAAAGACTATCGTTAAAATTTCAAAAGTTAAAAACCAGAAATGACAATGTACATGTTGAGATGTCATCTATATGAAATGTCTAAATAGACTTTGTACATAATAATTCATTTTTGTGAACATTTCTATTTTTATATTACGAAGTTTTCGATGATAAAGAAATGCTCTTATAAATTGCCTTTGGTGATTGTTATGTAAAAAGCACATGCAAATATATGTAGAATCTGTTTTTTAATGTATTTGTACATTCGTAAGTTTTATAAATATGAATTTATGAAATGTATGTCAACGGTAAAGTGTTCACATTTGAGCATTAAAATAGTAATTTTGTCAACAAGTGAAACTATCGACGAGTAACCTGCATTCCAAATATATATGAAATAGTATACATTTTATACGTTTACCATAAAAAAACAAAACATCAGTAGTGCTTTCAGTATAACGTTTTTTTTTATATATATGAAATTTTTAAAACATTCTTGGAATATATGAGAAAAAATTATCAAAATTTTAACTATGAAGGAGTTTTCATCGGTGTATTATTGTGGTAAACTTAGTTTATACTTTTTGTTATTAACTAAGAACTACACACCATCGCTGTGCCTATAAATTGTTTTTTGATAATATTTTGTAATTTGCAATAGTGTTTGTTCTCCATGCAATTATATTATATAGAGCATGACAATTTTTATTTTCTATTATATACAAATAAATACTTAGTCGGGTTGAGTTTTTTGTTAATTGTCATAGCCGAATAATAAGATTATTATTAAAACACGATTTTTATGTATGTGTATATAGAGTAATAAATGATAAATGGTAATATAAAATTAATCTCAATGTAATTTTTTAACTTCGCGAAAATGAGACAAACTTAATTTATTTTTTCTACTAAATAATATATTTTTAATAATAATTATTTATTTGCTGATATTTATTATTATTAATTGTAATTTTGTTTCTTTTTTTTTTCAATATTTTATTTTATACACAAATAATAATGGAGTTGGATTTGAAAATGGACTGCCTTCGGTTTAGCTTGTATTATATTGTATTGGCTTTTTTTTAAGCTGTTATTATTATTATTATTTATTTTTATTTCATTTCTCTTTTATTATCTGATCATCGATATTTAATTAATTCAATTTGCTAACTGCATATTAACTCTTTCCAGGCGTATATCATCAAAGAAATATGTAAACAATATTTTTAGGCTTCGTTTAATTACCTTTTATTTATGCAATCAGTATTATTTATATAATACTGATGTATTAATTGAATATTGGATATTCTTGAAAAATTGATAAACAACTTTGAAGTGTTAATATTGCATAAACAATTTCAAACATGTACATTATTATATAGTTAGTGTGTCCAGTTTCAGCGAATATTTTGTTATTTATAACACGTTACAAGGACATAATAGTGTCCACAATAATATTACAAGAAAAAAAATGTTTATTTAATATGAATAATGCTTATTCTGTTTTATTAAAAGCAATAACGTAATGAAATCGCCTTAATGTTCTACAAAACTATATAGTTTATAATGTATACATTTTCTTGTTCATATTATATATTTGTATCATTTATATTTCATTGTTTTGACAAGAAACGATGCGACACTACGTTTCTCAATTGCTAGGCCTCATCTGTATTTGGTATATGAAAAGTATATATATATATATATATATATATATATATATATATATATATATATATATATATATATATATATATGTATGTATGTATGTATGTATATTTACTGTTGATAAATAACGTTCGAAATTTTGACGTTCGCTCAATATGGATGATGCTGCTTCACACTATGTTAACCTTAATCAACCAAAGATGATTTTTTTCTCTGAATCCGTTATACGTTCGTCTGTTGTTTTTGGCTGTGTATAGCACTTTTACTCCTTGACCGGAAAAGTGGTTCCACACCGTGCGCGTTTTAACGTCTTCACTGTATCATTCTGAAGATAAGACAGTTCGGAACGAACGTCATTATCTAACTTTGTCTCGTCTATTCATATGATTGTTATAATTTCATCTTCCGATTTATCGCCAGACAAAAAAAAATAGCTGAATAAGTTTATAAATATTTATTATATGTAAATTATCAATGTGTATTATCTGCGCAAACATATTATATATGTGTGCAGGGCGGCCACTTTCGAGTTGGGAAAGTTGGCCACAATTCTAAAAGGCGATCCCTCTGAAAATCAAACCGAAAATTAGTTTGTTACACCGTTTATTACCCATATTTTTGTGCTTTCTGATGGCAACAATGGACGGATTAGGGGGGGGAGAACATATTTTTTATGGGTAGTCCTGAATATGTATAAATTAGAATATTTAACAATTTAGACAATTCCTTATTTCTTATTAAATCGATTTGTTAATTTAATTGGTCTATCTTGTTTTCCCATTTCTATATGACGTTTAGAGTCGGAATCGATCAACCTAATGTGCATTAAATGTTTTATCTTTTTGCAGAAGTTGAATTAAATTATTTTTTGACAGTTTTTATTCAATTTAAAAGTCGCTGTCGATCTTTGTTTTCGCTTCTTCTTTAACTTTTTTCATTATCAAGGTTCGATCCATGATGGCTCTGGATTTTCATACGTAACATATATATATATATATATATATATATATATATATATATGCATATGTATTTTTATTGCCTTTTTATTAATGTAATTTAAATTTGTGTAATGTATATTTATATATTTAACGAAACTTATAGTTAAGGACAATTGGATGTGATGTTGGGGCCAATTGTAATTATGACGAGTAAAATAAACGCCCCCCTTTGTGTGCAATTGGTCAAGCCGTCGTTATCCTCTACCTACCCTGAGGTGGGAAGGGACAAATGGTGGACTGTGGCCAGAGTTTTGTGGTATGTCAGGTGTTTGTAAAAAAGTAGTGCGTGTATATATACACACATATATATATATACACACTTGTGTATTTGAAAAGGGAAAAAATGAAAAAAGATCGTTTGGATGGTCATCAAATGCATGTATTGATATATATATATATATATATATATATAACGGAAAAATGGCGAATGCATGTGTTTGCATGTATATATTTATACATATTTGAATTAACTCGACACCGCTTTTGAAAATTCGGTTGTTTTTTTTTTATTTTGTATATATATATATTGTAAATTGATATATAATATAATATAATTAATATTATGATAATAAAAGAATACTGTTTTTGTTATAGAAATTGTCAATTTTAGGGAATTTGGGAATTGTAAATAGTTCACATGAGATGATACAGACAACACAGAGTTTGTAGCTAGAGCAATCATTAGAAATCATTTAAATACATGATATTAATATAACTTTATAAATAATTATACATAGGTAATTTACGAATAAAAAAAATATTACATATTTATCTCGATATTTTATTTTCGAATCCCTTACTTATGTCGTTTAAAATGGAATTATTACGATTTAATATTAAAAAATCATCAAGCGTCCGCGGTGACGGCGCAAAAATGTTATAAATAGAAAATTGGACATAGTTATATACGAGTATAAATAAAACACAAGAGTTTATGTGAACAAAATTATTATTTTAGCTATCAATATGTATTTGGTACAATTTCAATTCGGTATAGTTTTTTTTAATGTCAGCAAATTCCAAAAGGTACACGGTCTCCAATGGAACCTGCGCTTTCCTCAAGTTAAACTAAGTTTACGTGATGAATGCAGTTTTTGAAACGCGCTCATATACAAGTGTATTTGTGGTCCTCACTTTAAACAATTTCATTTACAATTAAGAACGACGTGATTGTATTTACAATTTCTAACTATTATTTTTTATACTATATGGTGGAGAAGGCGTTTTATTAAGGAATGTGTATCGTTGTTATAATGACAAGGAGTTACATTTTTATATGAAAATATAAAAAAGTGAGGATTTTCAAATAATTAATTCCTTTGAATTTAGCACCACCCGATCTATAATACATTTTTTATTTAGTTACTAACTGTAATATAAAGACACCGCAAAAGAAAAGGCAAGCAAACTGAAACCATCAAACCAACGGAATTAATGTGTTTGGTTTTATTGTAATCAGCAAACAGCCCTAAATTTTTCAGGTCACTTTCCAAATCGTGGCTGCGACCAATCAGTGATTCGATCACTTTTATTGTTGTAACATTTCTCAATATATTCACACGAATTTGACTTAATAATCTTAATTTATATAATAATTAATAATAATGTGTAAATTATTTACAAATAAATATTAAGTAGATAGATTGTCATAAAAAAATATCTAATTTCTGCTAATAGTCTTTTTTTTGTTAGAGGAATATTAAAAGTATTATAAGGAAAAAATATACGAAACAATGGAAATTAAATGGGTTTCTTTTTGTACAAATGACTTGAATATGTTAATCTCAAACAATACTAAAATTTTATCAGAGGTTCTTCAAGCTCTCGTTGTTTCTTCTTTATCCATTCCGCGCGATCTTTTAATATTTGCTCGCCCACCATCGTGTGAATGTCGTGGAATGTCACTTTTGTTCGAATCGGATTCTGTATATTGGATCCTGAAAAAAAAACCTACCTTTACTTTTTTGTGGCTATTTAAAAATTTTGATTGCTCATATATAATAATTATATACCATCGTGAGTTTGTCTCGACGTACCCGCATCTTGGATCTTGTTAAAAGGATTATGTCTTTGTTCTCGAGGCGGAGCTTTAGGTGCATCGCTTAAACTATTTTGCGGAGTCGATTCTAAAATAAAAATAAAAATATTGTTAAATATTTTCACTCGAATTCTTTAAGACAGGTGAATATTTGCAAAACCTTCTAATTCGTCGATCTGTCTTTGTAAATCGGCGACCATTAATTTCATATAATCGAATCCCGAGCAGGCCAGCGCTTTCATCCATAATTCCATCGAATCTTGACTATCGGCGCTTAAAACGTAAGCTTTCTCTTGCATTCCGTGAAATACAATTTTGAAAGTGAACAATTTGTCGTCGTCGTCTAATTCTGTAACGCGACAAATTAAATATTAAAATATAGTGATTACAAATAAAACAAAATTCACATAATTAACGATGAAATTTGTCACTCGACAAAATCGTATAATCGAATTATTTTATTATATTTAATAAATAATCGATAACGCGACGCGCGTACATTTTCATACGAGCAAACGAATCGATAAAAGTAAACACTTACCGACCCTGCAACCGACTAAAATAATAACGCCGACGGGTTCCCGATCGGTCTTCTTGTCGAAGTAAAACAGTAAATTGCCCTTTAAAACGAACCAGCGTTTGACGAAACCCTTGTTGGTCTCTTTCTTGTTGAGCCAACCTTCCCTGTCGACGGGGCCGGAGGAAGCGGCGATGCCGCACAAAACTTTCTCGTTGATTTTTAGCGCCATTAATTAACCAGTTTCGGCCTTTTGCGATCGCGATCCGGAGCGAATGCGGTCTGCGATTGCATGATCTTAATCTTTCACCGTTTAACCGTTTATATCGACCGATATATTTCAAAAGGGGCGCGCCCCATCGCGACACCCAACTGTCACCGGCGCAACGCTGTCATCCGTTCCCGGATGTAACGCGTTTTTTTGCGACCATGACCACGACCGAGTTTATTGTAAAAAAACAAACCGATAGTGCAATTTGAATAAAAGCGCATAATAATTGTATATGTATATATATATATATATATATATATATCTCGTAGTAATCTGATTAAACGGTATTAGTATTAATACAGTATTTTTTTTATTTAGTGACGTTAATAAATTTATTATAAATAGCGACATCCGACAATTTTTTATAAAATTAATAGATAAAATGATATTTAAAAAGTTATAATATACTTACATAGATGGCTCATTTTTTTTCAACAGTAATATTTCTGTTTGAATTTTATTCAATTTATTTTCTCGTTTACGATTGTAAATTTTATTATTTCATAACTATTTTTATTTCATTATTTAATACGGTTTGTATCGGAAAACAAAATATGTGAAATTATTTTTTTATCAGGGTTTTCCGAAATAAATGTTAAAAAATGTTTCAATATTACGGGAAAAAGTTTAACTTTTAACTTTTCGCTGATAATACTTTTGCTTCCGAAACAAAAATAGTTTATTACAATATAACTTAAAATATTGTTATTTTTTTCATTTCTATTATTTATTTTATATTAACTAGTTCTAAAACGAAAATAGTTTCGTTTGAATTTTAAATTTTAAAAATTCTATAGACAGGTCATACGCGTGGGTTTATAATAAGCCTAATATTATTAATTTAGATTTCATATTTTGTGGGGGTTTGCGAATTGCAGATCATTTTCCATTTTTTTTACTACACGATAAAAAAGTTATTACTTAACAAATATATATATATATATATATAAATATATATATGGTAATATGAGCGAATTAAGTCTTAATATTTCATAAAAGTATTAGATTAAATTACATTTTTATAGCAGTAATAATAATGCAATGAATTTGAAAAGAGCGGAAAGTCGGCGTCCGGTTTTCCGAAGATTTTCCCGTGCTCCCCTCTCCCCCCTCGCGGTGGAGGATTGGAAACGTGTCGCGAAAGAAACGTCAGTTACGAACGGAACGTGGCGTCGAGCGCGCGCGTCTCGCGTTCGAGCGAATCTCGCATGTAAACACGCACAACTCGACGACTTTTCGCTTTTCCACCGCGCATTTCGACCCCATCGAAATAATCTTTGAATTGCGCGAGTGCGACCGTTTAAAGCCCGCTCGGCGAATTCGGAAAAATTCGCGAGCGACGATCGATTTTTCTTCGGGAACTGTGCGAATTTTATTTTCATCGCGATTCGACCTCTCGCTATTTTCGCGCCAGTTTAATTATCGAAATTGAAAATAATATTGTTTCGTAGAATTTATTTCTAGCGTGTGCGCGCGTAGGTCGTGTGGAATATGATTTTTTATGAGGTCTATTTGAATTAAAGGTGCGATTTCATAGTTAGATTGAGAAAAGGCGTGCAACAAGTAATGCATTCACGACTTGTTATTGTTTTCGAATATATTCGATTCTGCAATCTTCGCGAGTGTTTTTTTGATATTGAAATATTCACATTTAAATACACTAATTCATACACCGTTCCGCTTTCGCATTATAAAATAAGGCAGATCGTTTTCAGTATTCAGTATACTCTTAATTATCTAATTTATTTTCAACAAGAAGAATAAATTAATATAATAATATTATCACGCATATAATTATCGTGCAAAATATATGATTTAATAACGTGATTATCGATTTAAGTCATATACGTATGTCGACCTTCATATTATTGACGTTAATAGCATTTTTTTCGTATAATATGATAATTTCTAAGGATCGAATCTGACGTATCTTTTTATAATCACCGTATAATATTATCTCGTTTTATTTCGTGAACGATTTAATTATCCATTTTTTTTATCGTTGCACACAGTAATCGTTTCTTTCAAGTTTAATAATAATTTACTGCGGATTTCCTTAATTCGATATTGTTTATAAAAATGCCGACAGGATGCTGTCAACGTCTATTTATAAATTATATGAAAAGAAAACTTGTGACGTCTGTGTTTTTTTTTAATATATTAATTAACTGTATTATCTTCAATGTTTATTTTTGAGATTTTTTTATACTTGAATAACTGCAATTATAAACGCAAAGCAATGTTTGTTAAAAATGTAATATTTTACAGTTGTTGTATTTTAGATTTTATTTACCATAAAAACTGATATTGCTAGAATATTTAAAATTAAAACAAATGTATAATTTTTATGTGAGATACAATGTACTACATATGAAATAATTTTATATCATGACGACTCGTACGACCAGATACATATATTTTTATTGCATATTTAGTATTGTGTACTTTTTTCGCTTTTGTTGAAAAATATACCCGCTTTCGTGAAAAAAATTAACTACTTTATATATGATGCAATTTATTGAGAAAAATCAGCGAATTGATTAAATAGATAAGTACTACAAACTGATACAATTGATAACATTTTTTTCGAATTTTGAAACGTAGTGATGCGATATCAAAAGAAAAATGTTAAAATTAAAAATTGAAAAATGCTAATAAAATCTTGTGTTGTTGATTGTACGTTATAATATAATATACACAACGGTTGATGTCTATTGAAATGATTTACAATTCAAAGTATTGCCGATTCAAATTATAATATATATATATATATGTAATATTGCATTTTGATAATTGTCAATGAAAGTCGACACCGGTTATTTGTAAAGTAGTGTTTTGTGAATATACCATATTTATCGTATTATAATTTTTTATAGTTTTCTCGATGTCTCGATATTATAATTAATCACGAACGAACGGCAAATGGGAATTGTCGAGTGTAAAACGAAAACAGTATCGATGCGACGAACCCAATAAATAGTGCGGCGACTCGTATTAATATTATTATTACAATAATTTATTTTTGCGAATTATTTATTCGGCGAGAGAAAACGAATCATCGGCGATATATCTTGACGTGTGTCGTCGTCATGTTGTCGTTCGAGGTGTGTCTGATGATGGCGACATGTATTAGCGCATTTAACCTGGACACGGAGCATTACACCAGATACACGTCTCCAGGACAATCGTCCATGTTCGGCTTTACGGTTGCCATTCACACCGAAAGAGGACAGCCATGGTAAGCGATCATATTTATTGTTTGTTTGTGCACTTATTGTTTGAAGTTTGATTTTTTACTACACACATTAAGACGATTAAGCGCACCAGATAATAAACTTGTCATTCCAGCTCGACAAGCCGCTTGTGTGAAAGAGGAAGTGTTTTTTTTTGTTTTTTTTTTTGGTTCCTTTTTAATTTACATTCAAAATTTTGTGTGCATTGATTAGTATATTTTTCAGTCTTTATTTAAAATTGTATATATTATACGCATACGAGCATCAACTTGACTAATTAAAGCTAATTGATATTGAAATAATTATTTTAATGTAAGACGTGAAATTCAATCGTTGCGCGTACGATATGTAAATGCGAAATATTAAAGAAAATATGTTTATACATAATAGAACCTTAATTTGCAAACTCGTTTTCTTGTTTACCTCATCTAACGAAAAATATTTAATTAATAGCTAATGAATTTTTAATAGTCGCGTATCGTTTATCGAAATTTTAAAATATGAATAATTCACGGTAATGTTTTGAAAGAAAAAATCACACATGAAAACTGTTTATATATCGTGTAGAAATATATGAATGTGGCCTTAGATATATTTATATATATATATATATATAAATATAGTATTATTACCGACGATGAAACGTTTAAATTTAATTATTTACATTTATTTATCTGAGATGAAAGTTCGTCACGGGTGAATTTCGCTTATGATCAATTCTTGATTATGTGTAAAAAATTTTCGAATTGTTTTAACGAATCAAATTCACATACGCTTAGTTTTAGGTGTGTTAAAAAGTATATATGAAATATTTTTACCATATATTGTTTGTTTTTTTTTCTCGTTAACGCTATCCAATAATAATTATCGATAATTGATGTTTAAAGTGTAAAATGTCGTGAACCGTTTAATCATATGAAACATTTTAATGAACTTTCTTGTAATGAAATTATGACATTCAGTTGATTATATAAACGGGGAAAAAATGTTTACGTATAGAAAATTGACATTTAAATATTTATCATACGCGTTTATATGATACAATACGACCAACTAATAAGACACAATATTATTTTAATTAATATATAACGTTTGAAATAGTTTATCGAATGAATAATAATAAAGTTAAAAATCGACCGAACACGAATGTTGTTTTATAAACGTTCAGTTTGAAATGTGGAAAATGAATGCATTTTTGTCCGTTTTTCTACCTGCTGTCGACGCTGTTGTTTGTCTGAAACATGTGTTGACCAAATGTTTGTGACGACTGCCGCCTCTTTAGATGAACTTACTTCTAAACCGTTTCTATCGATTTCACCATATTCAATAATCACGCAAGAACATAAACAACACATTTAAAATATAGATAAAGATAACATTAATTCGTTGTTTAAAAACGATTTTATTAACCACTCTTGACATTCGCGTTCTGGTCAATGTCGTCGGTGACGAAATCGCTATGACGAATTTCGCCGAAATATATATATATATATATATATATATATATATATATATATAAATTGCATTCGATTTATGGACCTCAACCATACGGACGAGGTTTTCTTATGTGTTACTCTTTAATTTTTCAAACATGCGCGCACCGTTGGAAAAGTGGCATTTTCTCGTGGCTATCTCCATTTTTGGATGTGGACGTCCATGTGCGGCTGGAAAACGTTGCGAAACATTTTTGCGAAACGCTTTCGCGTCTTTCCGATCTTAATATCGACGAACGGGGACAATATGGCCGATCGACGGCGACCGTTTGTTTTCTATTCTCGACACTATTTGTCTTATTTAGAACGGGAAAACGTGCAATTGTCATTTTGAAATGGAAAAAAATATAATAATTATATTTAAAAAATATTTTTTTTTGTGCAATTGTAAAAGAGTTGTTAAATTCAAGTATTTTTTTATCGTGATTTGTTTGTTGTGTATCTTATGTATATTCAAATAAAACCATCTCTTATAAATTTAAATATTACATACATTTTTTTTTGTTAAAAGTTGAAAATCAAGTCGATTTCAGTTTTACAAAGGATTATTCTCCACAAAGAAAAAAATAGCATGTGTATAATAATATTACAAAGCTGTTGTTTTTTTTCAAATAGCGAGAAATTTTAATAAAATTTTGATAATAAATAATTTCTTAAAAGCAAGAACAAAAAGGACAGATTAGTCGTTTTGTCCTTTTCATATTGAAATTTTAAGTAGCGCTTATCAAAAACGGATTTCTTGTTTTTAGTCGGTTTATCCTGTAGTCCTGTCAGCGCACTTAGTTGAAAACAAACAACAAGTATTTTTTTTTATAATTAATGATTGTACTTAATAAAATATGTATGTCAGTTTTGTAATTTCAGTCTATAATATAATACCACACATATTTCTTTATTATTTTCTAATTTCGTAACGTGTGTACACAGATGTTAAGACTTTTTAAACCGTATCGAATCTGATCAAACAACTCGCGCATATTTTCCCGGTTGTTTTTTTTTATCGTTCACTATTCGATCGGAATAGTGAATTTCGTTTACGTATTTTCTTAATGCGATCGCAAATAAAAATAAAGGACGAATTGCTTCGAAAAACGGTGCACCGTCGTCGCTGATTGAGCGCAACCGGCTCTCCTTGACACTGCCTTCGAACATATTTACCGATTATGTCATATCGTGTTGTTTTATACGTAAGACGATTTTTATAGAATTTCACACATATACACTTTGCTATTTTTTAATATACTATTTATGTTGTTGTGTTATATTTTATTAAAATCCGCAAAACGAGACGCACGTTGGATTTCGTTAGAAGAATTCATTTTGCAATCGAAATAAATTTAATTTGTAAACGAATGTCTCTTTATTATGTCTGTTGATATAAATCGTAGGCGTTCGGAATACCTGTAAAAATGGCATATCGTATGCAAAAATGATGTAATTTCTGAAAAATTCCACGTAGGCGTAACGTTGCCGTATACAATGTTTGTTTTCAACGTTTGCTTATGTGAATATGAAGCCGAGTAAAAAAATAAAACATTTATATTTAGAGCATAATTATCGAATAGTTTGATATTTCTATATAATATTGTCTATGAAAATATACTATACTATACTATATATTGTTTTTATCGATATTTTTGGTCTGGCAGACGCTAATTTATCGAACATGTCGTAATACGTGGAAAAATCGAAAAGAGTCGCATATATTATTATAATATATCGACGTTCGTTCTATTGAATATTTATGTGCGGGCAATAGTTGAGCGAACCACTTCTTGGAAATATTATTATGTATTATGTATTATAGTATTTCAATTTGTAAGCAGCTATACGACTGTAAAACCAATACTCGAAATTTCAAGTCCGTATAAAACACTATTATTAGTATAAATTTGAAATATGCACATGTTTTAGTCAACGTTAAACGTGCTAATTCTTCGGATTTTATTATATGGTTATATATTTAGAAGGATTTTTTTAAACAAAACTTTCTTGATAGGATCGATGGAGAACTCTCAATTTAATAGATTTTTGGATCTACAAAATATGGTCGATCGTTTTTATTTAGTCTCAATTATGGTCGTTTCAACGGATGCGTTGACCCAACAAAGAGCGTCGGGTCAAGCCGTTAAACTTTTGACTTTTATTTTTCAATCGTATTAAATGCTTATATATATATATATATATATATATATATATATATATATATATATATATATATATATATTACAGTTTAAGCTTTTATTATGTACTCTTTCATAAATATTTTATTGATTTAGTTTAATTAATGATTTGTGTTGTTGTTATGTATATAATATTTATAATAAAATGGTAAAAATAATCAATCATCTTAAAATATAATATAGCTTGTAATAATAAAATTCGACGACGAATCTAATAAGATGCGGTACTTTTATGGTCTTAATCGATTCGTAAAGGTCTATTCTAGGAATTAACCCGTTCGTTTTGATGCATCACAGTGAACTTAATTGTCATCGTCTGTTTTTATACGAGTGTTTGTTTCGGTCAATTGTCACGATTAGTAAATTCAATGTAGCTCTTTACTGGATATCTTTCAAATTTCGCAATTGCGACAGATTCGTTACCCTTGCTCTCTAATTTTATCGGTTAATTTAGTTTTTGATTTTTTTTAGGATTACAATACATGTACTCATACAAAAATTATTATTATATCAATAATATATCTAAGTTAATTTGTCCGTTTATTTCATTGCTTAATACATAAATAAATATAATAATTTGACTCATTCTGTATTTATGAAACATTTTTGTTTACCAAATAATTTGGTTCAAAATTATTCATTTTCGATATATATATATATATATATATATATATATATATATATATATATATATATATATATATATATATATATATATATATATAAAATTCATGTCAGCTTTTTTTTAGTATAATATTTCATTTACGACACTTGCGATGGCTTAGTTGATAACATGTCTATTTTTAAATCTAACCTCATTTTTACTTTCCGTTATCATTCGGTTAAGATTTTTCATAAAGTTGACGTTTTAAAATCCCAATTATATAACGGTATATTTTTTATCAAATAAAACTTTAGCTCTGTTTCGGGTGTATAATATTTAGAACGTTCTATTAGGCGATGAACCTTGGTACTGATCTTAAATGGTTAATCAAACAACGAGCATCATATGCATAGTCTTCATCATCATTGTCATCATGACCAACATCGGTTTGCGACTGGAATCAATAATCAGCACTCGTTTATATATTATATAGTATTAGCAATTCGATTTTATTAATGTAATTCTATATGAAAAAGTATCGTCGAAAAAAAACAGCGAAATAAATATACATATTTTAGCACTTCAAAGTATGTAAAAATTCAATATAAACAAAAATTACGACGGATAGTATTTAGATAGTCTAAAATTTAATACTAGTTTTTTGACATTAGAAAACGAAACCAGTTTCTTGGAGAGCCGTAGGCGTAAACTTGTTCAATTTTTAAGGTCGTTTCTATTAAAACTCTTGTGTGCAATTTATTAAAGAAATTTATAAAGAAATTATTCGTTTTTTATGTTGCTAACAATATCTAAATACTATGCGAGGACTTACTTGCATTATTTGTTTTTTTTCGATCAATTATGATAATATTCGTATTGAACTATTTCAATCAAATACCATATACTTTCCATAATAGATTTTCAAATATTTGTCCATTTTTTTAAATTGATTTTTTTTATAAAACTACTTAGTAAATAGTTTTTCTTTTATTATATTTTAATATAGCTTTATAATAATTTTGAATTATTTTGTATCGATGTAAATTTTTTATATTCAAGTATTTATATATTAAATCCGGTAACGCGTTTTCATATTTTAAATATTTTGCATACAAAGTATCATTTGTCGAATATTTTAATATCATTAATATTATATTATATATATATATATATATATATATATATATATATATATATATCAAAATATATTTTTTATAATTCATTGCTTCTACAGTCGCTTTGTAGTTAGTCACGATTTGACTACAACAATTGACAATTATATTACATTATTGTTAAATTAAATCGTAGATCGTCAGGTTTATTTTGATAATGATGTGTATTATTAATAGTAGGCGCATTCGCAGGTGTTGTTAACACGTCCAGGAGCAGAGTCGACAAACCGAAAATAACCCGACTTCCTCTTTTTCCGTTTCGTTTTTATTTTTTATTTGTACAATGTGTGTAGGCTTAACAAAATAATATTTATACGTGCGTGTGGTTATGTGATAATATATGTGCCGTTTAATACTTTTCATTTAAAATTTCACAAGTTGTCTCGTTTAGGCTTAGTTTAATTGCGAACTTAACAATATTCTGCAAGGCGATTGATTACTCGCATTTTGTTTTGAAACGATTGGAGTTGTGCCATTTAAACGCCTTGATATAATCGTGAACTAACAATTGTCTTTCCGAGTTTATTTTGACATTATCGATATTAAGCGTCGTTTAAAAGTCAAAATCGATGGAAAATAACGAGGAGAAATGTAAATTTGTGTTTATTTTACGCGGGACCGTTCCAGAAATAGTTCTCCACGCACGTCTGCAACTCGTCACGACGCACTGCCCTTACCGTACAAATTTTTCATTTCATTTCATTTCATTTTTTTTATATATTTTATTTTTTTAGGTTTTTTTTTTGTGGACTACGAGATCAAAATTCGAAAACGAATTTGTACGTTGTTGTGGTCAGGGAATTTTACGAAAACGAAACGCCCGCTCCAATATAAGTCGTTACTCAGGCTTCCTGTTGTGACTGGTTTACGTCGATTTTATGATTTGATTTCTTACGTCATTCGCATTTTGAATCGGTTCTAAAATTTTAAATAGATCTTTTTAATAGGTTAATAGAAACGATTGCATATATAGTTTTTGTTCATTTGATTCTTTGTGGCCGTTGAGCGGTTGCAGTGATGATTGGTTTATTATACCATTATTACGTATCTAAAAATTATGATTTTTTATCAAAACTTAAAAAAGTTGCAGCACTATTCGTTTATTTATTTTATAAAATGGGAACATGATTTATTTCGGTTTAAACGTAATAAATAACGCGTAAGCCGTAATTAAACACTTACAATTATTCTTTACACCGTTTTCTATCACAAAATAATTTATATGGAGTCGCAGCCAAAATGTTTTTGAATTCTTTTTTTATTATTTATAGGAAAGCAATTAACTATTAATTGATTAAATAAATAATTTGAATGTGTGAATAACCATACTTTCAATAATTTATAATGTACATATTTTTGAGAATTATTCGCAGTTAATTTTATTTTATGGCAATGAATAAATCGAATACAATATTTTAGCGGAAAATGTAAACATATATATATATATATATATATATATATATATATATATATATATATATATATATATATATATATGTATATTTTTAATTACGCGTTGAGTATCACTGGTAGCCATAACGGCATAGCATTTTCATTGACTCCTGACATTCCGATTCAGCTTAGTTCATTACTACTTCAGTTTATTTTTATATCGTTCCAGAACCAACAATTTTACGGAACTAGATTTCCGTATTGATATTTTTTTCAAGCGCTACTCCAGAATATGCACTTTGAAAATGTATCGCTCGTTCGATGATAATGATATATGGAAATTAATAAATGGAAAACCAAATATGGCCGCAAATGCTTCTCGGTAACGCGAAACGGTGACACACGATTAATGAAATCATCGCTAGTACGTATAAGGCCAGGAGGACGTTTTAAAAGTTCACATTCGCTATGACCGCGGCCCGATGCTGTTTTGAAATGATGACGCCTAGAAAACAATCTTATCGAATGTTTTCTAGGCGTCGAGTGCAGGAGATTAAGAGCATTCGCATTCATTCAATCGTTCATTCACTAATGCATTTCAAAAATGAGGTCTGTTCTTTCGGATGCAAACCGCGTCTATGCATATGAAGTCGGGAATTTGAAACATGAAAGATGCAAGTGTAGCGTCTGAAAATTAATAAAATATAGTATGAGTTCAAAATGTCGACATTTAACGACGAACGCATTAAACACGATATTGCATGCTGCAGTAACACTTACAAATAAATAATAATTACAATAGTTGTTAACTTTCAATTGTAATGTCCCGAGTCGGCGTCCATTATTTTATGACGAAAAAGAGTTCTTTTAACGTTTTTAACCCTTCGAGTGCCGGCCGGCCGTATTCAAAAATTTACGACTTGTAAAAGTTTTAAATGCGATCGTAGACCGTAGATATCGGTGCGCGGAAAAGAATTTTTATTTCCTTCGAGAAATTTTTCGTTATATTTTTATTTCAATGCGTGTGAAGAAAGTTAATTGAAACGGAACTTTTTTATTGATAATATTCCGACTTGGTCAAAATGCGTTTCAGTTATTACAAAATTACATACAAAAAATGTCAATTTTAAAGAATTTTACGAAAACATCGGTTTCTGT
Organism: Leptonema lineaticorne; assembly: GCA_024500535.1. Lineage (NCBI taxonomy): Eukaryota > Metazoa > Arthropoda > Insecta > Trichoptera > Hydropsychidae > Leptonema > Leptonema lineaticorne. The sequence continues at coordinate 15,914,437 of JANIJI010000013.1, forward strand.
GCACTACGAAATGTCATATTTTCTTTTATAAGAGTGGTATTGATCTGGAAAAAAATGTTCATCTAATATTAGACGAGACGATTAATTACGAAGATGGTTGTTGACATCTGGATGGTTGTTTACATCGTCACGAGCACGTGCCTCGTTCTATTTCTAGTGTCTCCAAAATGCCTGCAATGAAGATTAATGCACCGGAATGGCCGGCAGGCCGACATCATTCCCTATACAATTACGATTCTTTTCCATTTCGCAATTCGTTCGAATAGGTGGAATTTATTTACCATAAACGTTTCATAACAAATCAACGACAAATGCTTTGTGCATGAAATATTGTATGTGCACGTTATATAGATTGAAATTCAACAATCGGTTCGTTTTAATCGACACAATTATGTATGTGCAATATCGACAGCGGAACAAGTAAATATTATTTTCATTTTACGAATAATAATTCAGTTTAATGAACGATTTAAAAATAAAACTCGATTTTTATGTTTATAAACATATAAACGCTATCAACGTGAAAGTATGTATTTCATAGAAAGAACGTAAGTAGACAAAACGATGTGAAAATGTTTCGATTCACTTTGATTTTTTTCCTTTGCAAAATTTGTAGCTCATTTCGCGTGATTTTCAAGATCGTGCCGATGAGAAAGTGGCGTTGGATGATCTCACCGCGACCAAATTATAAATCTCCGATGGAAAAGAGGGAGCATGATCTCACGTGAGATCGCATCATAATGACTCAATTGCATTCTTGCACAATAATCATCGATTCATCGCTTTATGACGGAAAAAAAAGAAACGAATTTTTGACATCATATTTTGTTGAGTTTAGAGATCGATATATGGTATTATTATATTTAAATAATGATTCACGACGAAGATTGTTATAAAAGTGATGATTACAAATAAATTTCATTATAAAAAAACGCATGTTAATGACGCGTGTTTTCTATGTCATCGGCGATTTTGGTTTGGTTATTCGGATGGAAAACATTCATTATTTTATAAGGAATTCAATTATTAGCGCACGATTTATTATTATACATTTAGCAGCTCGTTTTACGCATAATATAAAAAATATTTTGGTTATAGTTAATTTGTATTTATTTTATTTTTTTTTATGTAAAATTTGTATGTTAGTTATTTTATCTACCTTTATTTAAATAACAGACTATGTAAGCGCATATCATTAATAAGCGAAGCAATATTTCGATTAGAAAAAACATAGCATATATTGTACGTGTCTCGAATTACTAACGAATGGCCCTTCATAGTTAACATATACAAGTCATTCATCAGTTTGAAATCTTGTTTTGTCGCTTTCTTTCAATGTTAATTAGTATCTCTTTCGTGTAAATCAATGTCAGCCATCTATTAATTGCATTAAAGATTTATGTAGCGGGGTGCCGATTGTTTTATTACACTTTGAGATGATTATGCATATTTTAACGGTAGTATGATTTAAATAGTCTGTTATATTAAAGGTCTCGACGTTTTATCGAACTCTACTTGAGTAGCATGAAATCGTTCAAAAGCACTTCGGTGCTTTTTTTATGCGATATTGAACCGCTACATATGTCTATATTTGTTCGTCAGATGTGTACCTGTCCTTATAAATCATCGATATGGTACTCGTTTAAAGTTTTCAGAATGCCAACGACCAGATTGTAATAGAAAAAAAGTGATCAGAAGTACGTTTTATGTCCTCGATGATGTCAATGACTGACGAGTCCTTCCGCAGGCATTCGTCATTGAGCTTTTACCTTATATGAAACGTTGAGATCATCGTCATTACTATCATCATCAGTTCATAAAAGGTGTCAGCTCGATCAATATTATCGCATAATTCATTGTCGGTCATAAATTATGTTATTGTCGTTCACAACCGTTATTTATGTAAATAGTTAATAAAAATAGTAGTATTTCACACATCATCAAGTAAGTATATAAGTCCACTATATCATATCAAATTAAAAATTCTAAAATAATATATACTTTCAGTGTAATCCTTTGAGATACGCTATATCTATTGTAAAATATGTATTATATTTAAGATTATTCACATAGATTAATTTAGTGTTTACATTACTATGAAATTGTATATAGCGTTAATCAGAATAATGATATTAAATTCGGGTAATTGTCATGGGAATTATTGTAGAAAAAGAAAACTATATAATTAATTTCGGGAAATCACATGGTACAATAAAAAGTTGTCATTTCCTGTGTAATAAAAAACAGGAGTAACGAGCACGCGCCATCAAGGAAGAAAATCATCAGCTAACGTATAATCGTCGAGGATGGGCGTGATGTTGTTGCATTGTCACCGATATCATTATTTGTGTGATAATGATATCGGTGATGATACTGCATTGTCATCATTAACATCGATCGACGAGTGCACAAAGTGCAACAACGATCGATTTTATTGCATTGTTGCGCCACTACAATAGTTGTTTGAAAAAAAAATCTAATTTTTCGAAGCTGACTTTTTGAACTCAACTTTAGGCATTAAGTAAAAGTTGTTACATATTTAATTAAATCGGTGATGTAATATCGTTCATAACGGACTATTTTTTTAACGCCTCTCTCACTACTTACTCAGTTCTTTAATGCGACCGGTTTATTTACCTTTATTATTATTTTGGTCAAACATGTGCATAATTTGTATGCACGTGTGAGCGCATAAGTGCGTAAATATAGCACCGCAGTTTAACGATAGGCACGTGTTAAACGCCCTGCTCGTTTAACGACTCGTACACAAATCAAACAATTTCATCGTGGTTTTTTTTTCTTCTTATTTCTTATTTATTTTAATTTATTTATTTTTTATTCAATATTCTGTTTGGGCGTTTTTTGCGATGATTTATAAACCCTCTCACGTTTAACACGTTATATGTCGGTAACGTACGAATGTCCGTTTAATGTTTGCGTAATAAACTAAAGAACCGTAAAACTGTGCATGTGGTTGTGTTTTTTTTTCATTTTAACAATAGGCCGTTAAATTTAAATAATACATATAATATTATTTTAATCAAAGCAAGTTAAATATGGAACTTAACAATAGAAAAGTAAATGATGATATCTTATCTACAAAAAAAAAAAAAAAAAAAAAAATAGAATACCGCTACAGAATATCATTAAAGAATTTAGTTTTGTTTGTAAGTATTTTGATCATAAAATATTCTGTTAATTTCATTTAATATATACCATATATAGTATAATATTATTCAACAACTTGACGCTCAAAAGTAAATGCAGGAGATGAAAAGAAAGTGTCCTGATATAAAATACGCATTTTATCGGTTCGGTAATATTTTATTTATATTATTTGTGGAAATGTGTTTTATAAAATTGACCGCATTTTGTTTACCAATATTAAAAATTCTTTTTTTGTGATTATGATGTGATTAAATGTGTCATGGCTTGATTGTGGTTTGTCTGATCGCAACTGACGTTTTTATGAAATTGTCATATACCATATATATATATATATATATATATATATATATATATATATATATATATATATATATATATATATGCATTGATTTTTTTTTTAAGTAAAGAGCGTCTTTATTGTTTACGAAAAATGTGAAAATTCTTAATTTAATGTAATATTATATTTATGTTTCCATTTAGTTTAATCGCAAACACTATCGAAATAGTGTTTAAAACACGGTCGGTCAACTATTATATTTTTACTTGTTCTATGCGCTCGTCAATTAAGTTTTACGACGTGTTTTTAGAAAATTACGATCTAGTAATCAATTAGGTCGCAAGAATGTCAGCCAGTCGTTCTATTTAAGTCGATTTAAAAGAAATTTAATTTTGTAATAGGTCGTTTAAAATGTTAAGTGCATGTATTGTGCGAGTATTGTAACAACCGATAATTTGAAAGCCAAAAGAATTGTTAATACGTTTGGTGAAAAAATTAGTTTTGTAAAGGAAATATATATATATATATATATATATATATATATATATTTGTGCTTATATTATATGTATTTTTTTTCAATTAATAATAATGAAATTTTTATACGTCTGTTTGGTTATTGATCGTCATAAAAATAATATTATAGTTGTTTAAACGACAATGGTTTCTGTTTGTTTTCTAACGACCTCGTAGGCTGTCAAAATGACTAAACTTGTCTCCATCATGTAATCGCCGTGACCAGGTCAAAGCGGGTGACTCATCGCAACCGCAACCCCGATATTACTTAACCCGATCGACACCTCGGGAGTAACTGCAGCCATCGTCGACGATAGGGTTATTGGTGAAAATAAAAAAAATAAAATAAAAAAATACAAGAAAATAAACCATTGTCACTTTGAGTGACGTCCGCATCCGGCGCTTTTAATGCACAAATTTTGCACCGGAATCGGGCGACCCCATTTTTCACGGGCTTTTTGACACGTAACGATGGAAAAACGCGAAGACCAAACCCGATTTTAATGGAACAAGACGAGCTTATATTACGAGTTCGCTTCAAAGGATTGTCAATTTCCGGTTAGAAAATTCTAGTCATTTTGCTCGATTTCGATGTTGCCATCGATTTATTTCGCCATGCGTTTTTCTTGTCGTGAGCTGTATTTAATTACTTAAGAATTGTGATTTTACTTAAAATCATATTTATGGAACAACACAATAATGAAAATGTTAATAATGAATGATTTTTCTATAATTTTATTAATGCAATTGACAAAATATTTCGTCATTAAATTTCGTATATGTTTCGTATAGATATATGTTTGTGCATCTTCTGAATATATTTTATAAATAGTGTCTGGTGCAATATGGCCGATGAAAAAGTGCACAGGAAACGGCTACCGCAAGAAGTTTTTACGAGCTAACTGCGACCAATTTAACCGACGTTTTCAACACGATGAGCTTCTTCTCTGTCTTTTCATTTGTGCTTTTCGACGTCAGGGCTTTCAAACTAAAAGCATTATGCAAAACTGGGATTATTATGGAAAACGTTCTTTTGATGCGTTCCTAGTAAAGGAAGTTCAGACAATTTTATTCATACTTTACTTCATTGCAACATTCAAGCATGAGAACACCAACAAAATACGAATATTTGTTTCGAAGATATCGTTGCGGATTATAAAATATTCATATAGTCGATGAATCGTGTTCACTTTATTTTTATTATTATTTTTTAATAATAATCAATTATTAATACAATACATTACTTAGTATACTAATTTGAAAACTGTATTCCAATTTCTAAATAACAAAAGTATTTTTATAATGTTATATAAGTACATATAGTGTTTCAACATATCTTTAACGTCAATATATCATCTTCATTAAACATCAAAAGCATCTAATAATCCGGACAATTGCCCTGTAACTGCCGTCAATCTTCGGTGTCGGGCTTCAATAACGAGGTACCATAACACTTGAAGTATAAATTTGCGAACCGGCCATTTAGAAGCGCTGGTGCATATGACTGTATGGATCAGTTTGTTTATTTGTCGGATAACGAGTTGGTGCCATTTTGTAGAAATGACCTGTAAAACTAGAGCGGCGCGAATCCTTGTCTATGCTTTGTGTCTTCCGTTTTACGACACGAAAAGACCACTCCCTGTGAACGAACCGTTTATACGTTTTACACACACACAAGATCATCAAAAAACAAAAGCACCAATACGTAAAATATAATTTAATAGTTTCATTCTTTTTATATTTCATATTATTAAATTGTTGATATTGTGATATACCATATTTCACTTTATAGCTTGCTATTTTACATTAAATCACTTGGACTTTGTCATAATTGACTGAAACAGTTTTATGCGCATTTTATTTTTATGCTTTTTTTACTGTAACATATTTACATCTATCATCATTGTTGTGACATGTAAACAGTTAAAAATTTAAATTTAAATTTTTTTTTTATTTATGTGAATCGACGATTTTCAAAGTAAAATCTTTGTAATATAATAAAATTTATACCGACCGAACGAACAACTATAAAATATTATACAAGCTCCATTGATCAAGGTAATAATACCTATAGATTTAATGTGATTATTTTCGCATCATATGTAGTTTTATAAGCGCTCACCTACTTTCATAGTTTTATAGCCTTGGTAATGACCGGTTTCTTGTCATCCTTTATTTGTTTTGTCCGTGGAGTCACCCTTGAGGCGCATTATTATAACGTCATAATTTACATCGGGTTAATAACAAAATGTGAATTGTACGACACAGTTTGTTCCAAGTAACGAACAGGGGTGTGGTTGTCTTTTTGCTTCGTTGCTCATAAAGCATATTGTTGAGACGAACGTTCTTAGCCATATGTCCTAGCTACTGAAATACCGTTGTATGATAATTTCTCAAATGGTTTTTATTTTGTGTTGTATAACAGTTGTTTCTTTCTTTTACTCTTTAAATTGTAAATTAACCGCTTTTTCAGATGAATTTTATAATTTTTCAAAGAAATTGTTTCAAGTTTTTGGAATTCACTTTTTGACGGTTTGGTCGTTGCTACAGTTGGACGCGAAGGTTTGAAAAACTTGGTTTGTTCGCGAAGCGCAACTGATTGAGCTATAAAACAAAGACCCACTTTATCGCTGCTCTCGACCTTATGAAATTTCGCTAATTGACCGAACAAAAGTCACGTTTTATACGATACTGTCATAAAAAAAAGTGCTGAAAAATGTTACATTTGCTTAGCAAAGTATGCTGTGTTCATTTTATATGCGAAATCGACCTTTGGGTCGTTTTTGCAAATTCGCGTCTCTACTTTCTTTATTACTTTATATGTATTGTTTACGATTTTTCACCTTTATTATCAATCAGTGAACGGTGTTGTATTTTGTACGTATTTTCCTCGTTTTGTAAATACCAACGTTTTCAAAGAATAAACTTTTGAGATTTTTGTAAAGTATGTATCAAAACATGATAACCAACCAATTTGAGCTCGAAATAATTCTTGAAACTATGACAATTAATAATATAGTAGATAGTTAGTGTCGACTTATAAGCGATATTTGTTTTGATATGTTATTCATGTAAAAAGTGTATAAAAATCACATATAGCACTTACAATAATTTACATTCATAACGAGTCGATTTGAAATTTTTATAAAACTTTTTCATAGTTCAAATTATAGTAATAATTTTCTTCATTTGTACATCGTAATAAAATTATTCAATCGAATACGAAACAAAAATTTTCTAATGTTATTCGATCAAACGCTCATTAATGAAAGTCATAAAATATTAAAACACGAACGTGTTTGTTTACAAACGATTTTTACTTTTTTCTTTCTTTATCCTACATCACGTCGAATATAATCAACTGAGCTCTTTCAATCGAGCACATACACTTCATATTAAATGTTATATTTATAATCTAACGGTATAATAAAAATTAAATTCTATGTAAGAAAAATAATATATAATTGTAATATTTTTTTAACCAAAATCGAATTCGGCAATTGGGAAGATTTTAGATATAATATATGTACCGTATGTTTTGTTTCTTTTTTGGATGTTTTTAGTCTTAACGATTCGTTCTGAAAATAAAGGTATTCGGATTTTTGGAAAAAAGATATTGATTAGTTATTACATATTTCTTAGTATGAAGATCTCTCAATTGAAAAACAGCGGTTCAAGTCACGATACTATTACGATACATTGTTGATAACATCTTCAATTCGTCACGATATTTGATTCATTTCTCTAGTTATTTGTTTATCAATTGTGTCGAACGTCGATTCGCATGTCGCACATAATTATACTGTCCGAGAATTAGGGTCACCATAATGTCGTCGGTCCGTACCAAACCGGGAGCAAACCCTCGGTTATGCTTTCATACCCTCGACTTGACCATTAATGTTTACTTGACTTTTCCCTTTTATTTTTTTATTTATTCACGGATGGTCAAGTTGATTGATATTGTGTTTGAAGATGTAAGCATAAGACTAATGTAACGTTGAAAGTTTACGAGCGTGACAAAATTATTCTTCTTTACAAATATGTTACGTTGTGTGTATACTATAATATATACTATTTTATTTTATATTATTTGTATTGAAAATGTAAAAGACAGTTCATATATATATATATATATATATATATATATATATATATATATATATATATATCTGGAATATCGAAAATGAGCGATGTTCTTCTCATGATTGTTGATTAGCGTTAGAATGAAAATATCACAAAATTGTTAATTAATAAGACATTAATCAACCAAGAAACGGCCATCAGCATTAAATCAAAATTTGTCACAGCGGTATGGAATTGAAAATTTCTCGAAATTTGACCGGTGTGTCACCGGAATATGACGGCAAGTTCCGTTTTTTTTTCATCGGGAACATACGGGATACGTAAGTTTCGGAAATAGAACCAGAATCGAAACCGACCCACTTCTTGGCCGACGTTCTCGTCTCATTTCGAGGAGATGTTATTGTAGACAATTTCGAAATAACCGGTGATGTAAGGGAATATATGACCGAGGCGATTTGGCCGCTTCTGAGTATTGAAACAACCGGTCTCACCGTTTCTTCGTCTCTCGCTTTTATGTTCAGTTCAGTATAACGCACGAAATGTTCGGTATGTTTGAGAAGGAGCGATTTACGGCGTCGTTTCGTCGATTCCGAGTTCCTACTGTGAATCAACGTCTTTTCGACCCATCGAAGACGATCATTTCGTCTTCATCTTTTTCTCTGTCGTGTGAATGAGGATCGCTTTAACTTTATTTGTCTTGTTGGAGAAATAAAATATTATTATTATTATTTTTTTTACTTATTTGATTTTAAAAATTAAGAAATCATAATTAAAAATTATAAAATTGGTGTTTCATCACGCACGCACGCACACACACACACACACACACACACACACATATATAATTTTTAATTGAATATTTTTTTTTATTATAGATATTTCAACATTTAAATTTGATTTTTTTTATAGTTGTATACTTTATTTACCGATAGACATTTGCAACGAATCGGTTAAATCGCATGTTGTTTTATATAATATGTTGCCTAATAATATGAATTTGATATTTAAAACGTGAAAAATATCGTATATGAAAAACTGAAATTGAACTAAAAAAGAACGATATTAAAATTTAAATTCTCTAATTAAATAGTGATTCAATCTTGTAAAAGGTTCATAGATAATAAAGGAGCGTGGAGTAAAAATAAACATTTTAAATACTATTGTTATCGATAATTGAAGGAGGAAAAAATAGCTTTTATGTAGAGGACATTTTGATCAGGGTTCATCATCACCCAAGCTTGTCTTGGAGTCTTGTTGCGTTTTTGTTATTTAAATTAATTATTTTTTTATTTGTAATTAAAAAAAGTACTAGATGTTTTTAGAGTGTAGCTTAGAATAATATACTAATCATAATTAGAATTTAAAAGGTGTGGGTTTTTTACAATATTTCAGAATTGAAATGTAAATATTAATATAATGATTTTTGTTCTGGAATTTATTTATATGAGGAGTGTTTCTTTTTCGTTTTTATATTGCGACTGTCATCGATTATTGTTGATCGTCGATGTAGTCAAATGATGTCATTGAATTGCCTGAGTGTTTTTCGAATTTTAACAAGGTGACTATTAAAATTAAAACGATTTTAATTCGCACAATTATTTTTGTTCATAATATTATTTTTTTTTAAAACCGTTTTGTAATAGATTTACATTGACTTGAATAAAATCTACGTTATTTAATTAATTTGATAGATATCAATATTAACTTTTTTTGTTCAGACGAATGAGCACTTTAAGTACGGTATTTGATTTTGTATTTAGAACCTGTTTCGATATATGGTAAATGTTTCAAATTAAATTTTAACTCAAAATTCGAATTCATATATTTGAATATAAATTAAAACATTTTTTGAGATGAAAGTTGATAAACTGACAGATTTATATTTAATGACATTATAACTTATGGTTTTGTACAGGGGTAGATAACCTTTTTGCTCATAAAGATCACTTTTCAGCAAAAACAAAAAAAAAATGTGTGGAATCAAAAATATTTACACAATTCAACTTAGAAGTGTTAAACATATCATTGTTTAATTGTCTATTTCTCTGAAATATGTCATCGAGTTGAATTAGAAACTTCGTTAACAAATTCCTTTTATTGAATATTCAATGTTATTGTTGTGTGAATTTTGAAATTTTGAATTATAAATCAGTAATTGTAGCAAATAATATATATATAAAAATATAAAGTAAATTTTGTAATTCGTAATCGCGATGTTGTATCGTAATATTATAGATAGAGAATGCGTCGTTGAACGAGAACAGATCACCTGTTGCAAGATATTCCCAAGTTGCAAGTTTCGAGACATACGGGAGTCGTTTCCGCCAGGTCGGTACTTTAAGTCGGCACGTGACTCGACTACCGACTTATCCATTTCTGAACCTGACGATGCTTGCCTTTGCCTTTACTGCTTGTACTTTTTTTGACAATTTTTACTTCTTTAGAGCTTTTGCGTCACTTCTTTGACTGAAAACTGGGTCACTTCTTCCACTTAAAATGTCTTATTTTATTCACATATTTCAAAAATCAATTCTATATTATTAATTATTTGCCAAAGTCGAGAACCGTTGTTTTAATATATATATATATATATATATATATGTATATATATGTGTGTATGTATGTTGTACGTGATGTACTATATGTTTATCTTCCATGTCCCGTTCCTGTGAGAAGAGTCACCTCTTGGACTTCCCAATTAAGGTGACTGATGGACTGGCCAAATAACGGCACGACAACTCTTCTCTATTAGGACATTGTTGAAACTGGATCGATATGTCATATTATTTCCATTGTGCCAATCTGCGGTCCTTTTTTCGCATTGAAGCCTTCGCAATTTTATATACTCCAACGACGTATTAAGAGGTTTTCGCTTCGATTTATTGCTTGATTTAATGTTAATTAATTAAAATTGAAATGACACACGCACGCACGCACACACGCGCGCACACGTTTGTTTAAAAACGATTATATTTTAATTTGTGAAATCACTTATAATAATAATGAAGATAAAAATTAAAATCAATCGATATTTTTGTGTTCGAAAGTTTCGATACGTGATGAAACCAATGAGAATCTTGATGTCGTATTACAAACAATTTGACGTAAAAATTTCGATATTTAGAAAAAAATGAGCACTAATTTGAATTTTATTCGTTCTTGATAGATTTAGAAGTTCTTCTTTTCAAATGAATACGAAAAAATAATGTGCGTATTAATCTTTTGTTATCTAATAATTTATTTAATTCCAATATCGATTTCGACGATTTTGAAATTTGAACGAATGAGCTTTGAACATCACCGTGAAGATGCGCTTGGTATATCTCACGTGAAAGTAACTAAGTTATCTACTCATAAGCCACACGCGTCGTTAGATGAAGATGGTTATCTGTTTTATGGCTAACCGTAGACATTTTTCATAAGCAACGAGACCGTTTATTATCAACAAAACCTACCCAACTCCGCGACGTTTCTTGCGGACGATTGTCATCAATGCGTTAACAGTTTTCCAGAGTCGTTCACCCAAACGACGTTGCATCAGAACTGGATGTCGAGATGTCCAAAGACGACGACTGCCTCCTTTCATGACATGACGAGTTTTTTTGCTTCCCGGCCGTTTTTTTAATTTCTTGTACTGATATGTGACCAATCTATCTGTTATATAATCGGATATTCCACTTTACTATCGCGACTTTTTAATCTGAGCGCAAAAGCCCACTTGTTGACATTTGTCTTACCGTTGTGTACAGTTTTAGACGGATCGCGCTATGCAATGTTAATGAAGTGTGGATTGAACAATGTGTACTTTTTTTTTAGATTAATATCTTATTAATTAACATGCTACATTAGAAGGCTTTTGTTGAAAAGAAACGTTACTTACTGGAATTCGTAATGAAATTTTAGACGATAAATATTCATTTAGAGCACTGAATGTAGAATATATAATGATAGTAATTGTATTATTAAGTATGTTTATATGAACAACATCATAAAATGAATATAATTTGTTTGTTGTTTTCTACAGGATTATGATAGGAGCTCCTGAGGCACAAAGCAGTCAACCGGGCGTTGTAAAGGGTGGGGTAGTGTACAGGTGTGAACCTACCAGGGACAACGCTTGTGCTGAAGTACCTTTTGATGTTAATGGTAAGTTGGAAATTGCTTCTAAATATTTAATCGAAAGTTTTGTTTGGCGAATCGTTTCAATTCATTAATCGTAATTAACTCTGCTAATAATCGACTGCATAGATGGAATGGAATTAAAACGTAATCGCATTCGCTGCGGGGTTGAAAAACACCACCTGGCATCCGTTTCTATGGGGTGCCAATAATACGAGGTGCCGATAAATCACTCGCCTTTTGCGTTTTCGGTTATTAATTACTCTTCCCCGATGTACGCACGCGAACGTTTAAGGTATTTCTTTGGCCCTTCACCGCACGACCCTAATTGATACAAATAGGATCGTGAACAACAAATACCAAATTTATATATTATATAATCACTGCGCGCACATGGTATAATTTCGTGTATGGTATAGTGGTGGGTTCACCACTATACCATACACGAAATTATTGGTATTACAATGTTGTTTCACGCTTTTCAAAGTAATGATTTATTCACTATTTAAATATTTAAAAGACACAATAAGAATCATTAAAACGGCGGAAATGTTATCCAGTTAAAGGTCATAGATACCATATATTGTAAAATTGGCTACTTTCGGTTGATAACCACATTGTTAAAACAATGTTTAATAAGTGAAAACTCTTTTAATGTCAATAATATGTATGTCATATAAGTAATTAGATAATAAAACTGCAAATTATGTGATTGAACTAGTTATTTTTATTTATATGAAGTATTATATGTGTTGGAAATATACGTGTTTTTCTTTAATTACGTTTGCTTTTTACGGGCATATCGTTTACGTTATCGATTTTGTAAAAGAAAAAATGATTAAAAATCGAAAGTTGGCGCTGGTCTTGCGCAAACATTCACTGCGACCCGAGCCTTAGATATTTTTTCATCGACCATAAATAAACGTGCAATCTTCATTTTACATCTGCATAATGATAACCTTGTTACTCTTTTTTTATGAGACTATTGTGAAATGAATGAGAAGATTTTACGATGCATTTATGGCGAACTTTTTTTGTGTTTGATTTATTTGAAACTAGATCTCTCGTGATTTATGTGAAACGTGAACTCTTTTTTGAACTTTCCATATTCTAAAATATCTGTATAATGTTTTGTATTTTTTTTTCGCATTAGATCTATATATATATATATATATATATATATATATATATATATATATATATATATATAATATGCGATTATCAATCTGAATATCGTAACTAAGTAGTGTACCATATTTTGAATAATACATTATTTAGAAAATTAGCTATTGTTATAATTCTAGATAAGTGTAATATTTAAATTAAGATTATAGATCTGTAAATTTATGTATAGATTTTTATTTTTGAAAAAGCAGTTTTTAATGTGAAAAGTTGTTGAGATGCTATATGGTGCCCTAAATTATTCATATCAAGGTTCATAGTTTGTATACAACTTTAAGCTGTGGTTCTTAAGGAACCACGGCACAGCTTTCTCGTTCAAGATAAATAAGAACCTTAACATTTACGAGAGTTTTATGAATAAAATTTGTAATTTCTTTATTTTTTTGTATTATTTATAATACAAATATTTCATTATTTGTTTCAGCAAAGGCCAACCACTTAAATTTTAATTTATGTTTTTGTATTCAAGTGTATTAGTCTTTGAAAGACTGTGGCTTTTAACCTTACGGTCAAAAAGGTCGATTAAACAGAAAAGATTAAAAATCCCTCGCTTTAGAAATTGATAATTTTAAAATCGCACTCAAAAATGAAACTATATTAATATTAGATCGCTTCAAATGTTAGTAAAAGTTTGTTTCTTAAAAATAGTTGTATATTTTTATTCTAATAGAACCGTTATTCGGCAGACGCAAGATAATGTATAATAATAAATACTTTACATTTACGATTGGTTAACATAGAGAATTACGCCATCGACTATCATCCATTCATGACTGTTACTTTCATATTTCATTATTATTTACACGTTCTTTACGGCGTCGATAAATTATTATTATCGTGTCAAGTGCATGTATTGAATTTAATAATAATAATAATAACGTACATCTCGTCTGGGAGGATCTCCTCCCACTTTATATGTGTGTCATTCGTGTCAAAATATGTGCATATATATGGTATCATCGACATATTCGTTATACTACTATTACGGTGGATCTATATGAAAGCTATGATAATATCCAATTCAGTCGTATTTCGTGAAAAGTGACAAAAATCATTATGAAAAGCGTTTTGAGGTCAAAGAAGTTAATTACTGTGTCTTCGAATGACGAATAGAATTTTAGATGCTATAGAATTTCTTCGTTTTTGTAAAATAGTGCATATGCATTACATTATACGTCTTCTAAATAATGGTTGCAATGATGCTATTGATATTATATTTATATTTTTAATTCGATCAAAAAAAAAATAATGTAAACGATGAATGAATTTTTGTACAAAAATATTCTGTTGCAATAACGCCTAAATTATAAAATTTTATGTAGGAGAAAAAAAAATGTGAATGAATGTATAGATTGTTGTTTGATATTGCGAAAGACGAGAATTTTTCGTCGTGTTTTCTTTAGATTAAAATCTCGGTAGAGTCGTTGTTGAGAAGATTCCCAAACTTTTTTAATGAAAAAATGATGTCGAATGCTTAAAACAATCACACGTTGAAAACAATCATCTCCGATACACATAAAATTGGGTACGAAGTTTTTTGTCATCGATTTTGGGTGCAAAAAGAGCGATTGCGCCATTTGCATCATTTCGATTACATCACTGCGCTCGATCCATATATTTTTTTCTTTTTAGTTGAAATGCAGTGAAAATTGTGAAACCGTTTATTACGCAACGACACGTTTCGAATCTGGAAGATTTCGAGGAATAGTCCCGGTGATTATCGTCGTCATAAATACAGTTTTCACGATTGTTTTCGCGTGGGTTCTGCATTCGGTAGGTGAGGCGCCATCTGTTAACCGTGTGACGTCACGTGACGCCTACAATCTCTCGATAATGTCAAACTGTGGTTCGCGCTCTTGTGGGCGACTATTATTACGATTATTGCGAATGATCATATAACTTACACACACACACACATATATATATTTCAGTTCTGTCTTCCATTTACATATTTATTCGTGATTAATTATAAAATGACACTTTTGAAACGTAGAGAACTCAGATTTACAGCAATGCTTCTTTTTAATGTCATATGAAAGTTACTTATGTCTTACAATGTATTATGGTATATGACTGTTAAAATTGATGGAACATTTAAACATTTTTTTCAATGATATTGTATCTTTTTATCGACAAAAAATTTGAATACGTAGTATTGTAATCAAATCTTGGAATCGATTGACCATACAAATCTAATGATATTTTAATTCGAAAGTAAATACAAACTAGTTTTATTTCATAAACAAATCCAAATTGGATTAGGTCGATACTAAATGCAAATAAAATACCATATAAATAAATTTTATTATTTTATATAGATTAAATATTACGATTAAACGATTAAGGCTTTGTAATTTTTGAAATATTAATTAATATTTAAGTTACGACTCATATTCTTACTCTAGATCTATTAACCACAAGTATTGTAATTGAACATGTATTATGTTTTGCTATTGAATAATATTAACAGATGTTTCGTATATATGTATACTTTGTATTTTACTATTTAATATAAATCTTTCGATTGTAAGAACGTTGTTGTTTCTACACTTAAGTTTCTGGCACAACATGTTCTTATAAATATATAAAATTTAGTATTTCTATTATAAAATACATAAAAATTGTTCATGTTCGTATAATAAAACGTGAAACGATCGCTCTATTTAAAGACGGGGATCGCATTTAATTTTATATTTGACAGATAGTCTGTCGTTTGTTTGGCACGCTGATATATTTCGCAATCGATTTTAATTTGCTTTTTTTTTTTTTTTTTTTTGTAATATCGCATTTAAACGATTCGTAGTTTGTCCGTAAAATATTAAATCGGATCGATGTGTCACGCGATTTTACAATTTGCGATCTGAAACGTGTCAAAAATATAACGAAACAACAGCAACATTAATTCCTGTTAAATTGTAACTTCGGTGTGATTTTTTATTATATATTATTTTATGATTATGGTGTTTGTTTTGGTGGACACTTCGTGTACTATAATGTCGTGTATTTCATATTCGCCATCTTTCTTTACTACTATATAATTGGTGTCACTTTGTAATTTTAAGTATTGTGTTTTCATTACATTTTCAGTTGTAAAAAATTAACTGTATATATAATGAAACAAATATAATTTATTTTACAGATTTTTCCTAAATCAGGAGATTAGTGTGAGATATTTTAATTTTATTGAAGCAACATCCAGTTAAATGTTTGCTTAAATTTAAAATGTATTTTTTAATGTTGTCTACATTTAAAGTTGTGAGTTGATGAATAAAAGTTTTTTTGTTGTTTTTTAAATATAGTGATTGTAAAAATTTGTAATTGATGTTTATAATAATATCTTCTAATTTCTTTTTATTCGTAATTATAATTCATTTATTTAGTCGTTTGACCGTTTTTTATTAGGAAACTACTTCAAAACTCCATAATTATAATGTGTAGAATTTTTTGAAGTTTCGTTTTATCATATTTGTCTTTTCGATGAAAATGTTTAACCTGTGTACTATTCGGGCTTTTACGATCTTTGCGAAATTGACTGATTGCGTTCCCGAACATGTGTTAATATTTGCCCAGTCTAATAAAACACATTTAGTCGGTTATGGCCAGCCTTGAGCCAAAAAGCGACATTAATTGCCGGAAGGTGTGGGCGATATATATGTGTGTGTGTGTTTAAATAAATGCACACGTGCGATTGTGTAAGTGCAATTAGTGTAATCGGTGATTAATTAAGAATCGAAAGTTTGAAAGTGTTCCTGTGATGCGATTCTTATTCGAGGAAAACGAAAGTGACCGCGTGAATCACGAGTGAAGAAATAGCGAAAAGACTATTTCCTTGCGATCTAATTCGACGGTTTCACTTTGACGAATAAATCCTATTGCCATTTAGTCGATTGCATTTTTTTAGTTAGTCGTCTTAGCGGAACTAAAGTATAATTTTCGTTATTATTGTTGTTTGTTGGAAACAAGTATATGATAAATGAAAAATAATAATTATCCAAGTCATTAAATTATTATAGTTGTATTTAATCATATTTAAATAAGGAATATTTTACGATCGTTTTAAACGTCGCCATATGTTTAAAATATATAGTATATATATATATATATATATATATATATATATATATATATATATATATATATATATTATCGCCGGTTTTTACTTGGATTATCTTGTGTGGGGTTTTACATGTTCTCGAGTTACAAATGGCCCATTAGAAAATAAGTATAGTTTTACACGCGGTTTTAACCATTCTTATTTTCACTCTGAATTTAATCTTCATGCCGCAATAAGAAACTGTGAAGCCTTATCGAGTTCACGAACACATTAGTTATGCTTGTGTTAATCTTGCTTAAGATCTCGCATCGGTCCTCTACTTTCGTATACGACACATTTATTTAACAATAATAAATACACTTATAGTATATTTTAACTATATTAAATTAAAATATTGTGTCTTAGAATATAGATCATCGCATTACAAACGATTACAACTTTGTTGCTGAAGTGTAAATTGGAATTAATCAATGTTGAATTAATTGTTAATCAATGAAATGAGTCTAACTATTGTTTATATTTATTAAACATGTTTTTAAAACGGATGATCTATCTCTTTAGATAGTTAACATTTTTTAGGAAAATCAAAAAAAGGATGTCCGATCAGAATTATCGACCAGTATTACAATACTTATATTAATTTTTTGAATATTTGTGATTGCTATTGAAATATTTTAGAACCGCTCATACGTTTGACATACTCTCATTCATACAAGTAAGAAAGACTATGCGATGATTCTTCGTTTACTGCTATCATGATAACGCAAAATTAGTACTCTTCCGTCGGCAAAAATTATTAAGCACTGTTCACACTAAACATTATTGACATAAACCAGTCCGTTTATATCGCTTTCACGTTGTAATTTTCATCTATTTATATACGTTTACATTAAATCAGAAAAAAATATATATATACCATATATAGTACTATAATATTATCAATTTCAAAATTTCAACGATGAGAAATTTTAGCATAGTTATTAAAATATATTAAAATATAATTAAAAAAATAAAAATGAAATATTTTTCTAATAATAAATTATGTTAAAAAATATCAATTTTGCAGTACAGATTATTATTGTTATTCCTTTTTTTTGTTTAAGTAGATTTTTGGTATATAGTTGGTATGTGTTGATAGTATTTAACACTTTATCGTTATAAGTAATTAATTTTCTATGAAAGTACGATTCCTCTATAAAATAAGAGACCTGTAATAAATTTCTTAAGCGGAATGTCCGCTGAGTTTGATCACGAATTGGGTATATCATTTACGGATCTCCCTTGACCGATCTTCATCATTGATGATTATCATCGTAATCATTTTTTTTAATCTCGAGAAAGTACATCAAAGTAAAAAATTAACAACGACTTTAACCCTTGATCTCATGCATGGCCTTTTTTACACGCGAAACAGTCAATTATTACTCCCCAACTCGACATTATAGTGGATTTTATGTATAATTATAAAATTTACGAAATATTAAATATTTCACGGTCTTATGCAGGATAACAATATAATGTCGAATATTGGAAAGCGCCGAAAAATGGTTCTGTTATTTTAAAGATCATATAAATCATCGTTATTATACATGTTACATATTGTTAAACGTGTTTAAGGTAATCCAAAACGGTTTCGCTTCTTAAATTTGCAATGTCAGTAGAAGGTTAACGTTCATCATCATGATGCTTGAATTTATATATAAGTATGCGAACAGAAATTGGTTCGTTAAAATTTTAAGGATACAAGTGCTATAATAAAAAATGAAGAGTCTCATTGAAAGGATTTTTCTCATTGTAGTGATGGAAATGATTTAATAAACAAGAAAAGATATAAGTTATTTATTTATTTTTTAAATAAAAATTTCCAATTTTTATTTATCCATATTTACTTTTCAACAATATTTAGTTTACAAATCTACATTTGTGATCGCAAAGATTTGGATGAAAAGGTATTTAGTCAATTCTGTAAAAAATGCAAGTCGAACAGTTCCATAAAGTGCTACCATGCACTTATGTCTTATCGCTTATAATATGCATCATATGGATACATATACATGTATACCTTTATATGTTCATCCAATTATCCAATCTAGCAACTGACATGATTACATCTGCAGCTGGTGCTTTAGTGTTTTGTAGTCGAAGGCAATTTTGATGTTGCTATCGTCCGATGGTACTTCTTCGCAGAATTGCATTTTTAATAATCTAATATGTAAATAAAATAGTGTATACATACGTATATATATATATGGTATATATTGTATAATATTATAGTATAGTAAAAAAATTATAACATGGCAAAAACATATGCTCCGTCGTTGAAAATCCGTATATATTGAACGAGTGAAAGCAAACTTGACACATTTGTACATTTTGATCTTTGATATTATATCGGGCTTACATTTTATGTATGTGTAATAATAATATTAAGTGTCGACATTTGTCACTAGCGACTGAATGCATACGTAATTTTGTATGAGCAAGTGTCGCAGGTTTTTCGCCCACGTCGATTAAATTATGTGCTTATTTCCGGTTAGTTAAAAATCAAAATGCCATTATTTTCTTCTTCAAACATTCATGAATTTGTTATATTAATTTTCAAAACATGAAAGACATTTATCAACTAAAATGTATTGGAATTGTTAAAAGGTTGTACACATAGCGATCGGAATTAGATTTATTCTGATATAGTTTTAATTACACCTTCCAGATTGATTGTGATTACACGTCTATCGAATTTGTGACGCAAGACTTTATGTTCAACTATTCCAAGGTGAATAAAAGAAAGCAAGCTTTTATAATCAACAATATCCGCGATAAAAGCCACACTCGCACTCATCTCTTTTTTGTCTTAGACGATTTCATATTCGAGATCAATAATATCAGTCATTCTAACGTTAGAGAATCGAAACTGTCACGTTTTTGTATCTCGACAGGTTGTGATGCAACCGGACCCATGCACCACCCACATCTATATAATCGAGAAGTTATCCATCTTTCCACCGCGAATAAGATGAATAACCCGAATGGGATTCTCGAATCAATTATGCGATCAATCAAATACGCTGTGGTTCAGATAATCATCAGTCATCTTCAATAAGGAGATGCCTCGATACCATCTTCATCGGTCGATAAGTACTTTTGAGGGCTCACATTATGGATAACGTTTACTGAAATGTAATTTTTCAAAATAGTTCTCCCGTCAAAATAACTTAAAGAATGTCTGGATGAATGAACAATATATATATATAATTATTCGTATTTTATTAACCACAAAAAGAAAATAAAAATGATTGTATTTTTCTACGACAAAAAAAAGTTACAAAATTTTATAGAATGTGACACCATTATTTAATTTTCTGGAGTTTTGACCGCAGAATGATCTAAGACTTTTAATGGACTGAGTGTTTTCAACTGTTTGTTGAGATGGTGTCATCGTTTAGTATTTTAATATGGAAATTGTCTAATTCTAATAAACCAGTATCACAAACAGGAAGTTTTAATACGATAATTAAAAACGATACAAATAAAACTGACTGCAGTATTTCTATCGTACTTATAAAAATATTTCAGTTCAGATTGTATATATACGTATATATCACATCAATCGTCTTTATTAGGGATTTTCTTCCTAAAGTTTCCAATTTTAGTTTTGAACAATAGTCTTAATTTAGGCAATAATTTTGAATGAAATCATTGCACGAATATATCCTGATATAAAAATGAATCATTTGACAAGTTAACTGGCCAACAATAAGTAGGCGGAACAACTTCGACTTATTAGTTTAAATCGTGGGTAGTTTACTTAGTAAACCTTGATCGCCATATGTTCTCTTCGCTGACAATTCAAAGAGATCTTCGCATATTTCGTTTTAAAACAAATAAAATATTTTAGTGTAATCGGTTAAAATCTTCAAAAATCGACACGATTGAGATTATGTTTTGAAATTTTTAGTTAATTTACCATATTAATATATTTTTGTAGTGTTTATTTTGTAAAAAAAATATTTCGGATGATTAAAATGGCGTAGGTTTTGTCAAATACTTGGTGTGAGTGGGTAGCTCATGAAGTATATCACGCGAACATTAATCAAATTATCGTGTATTATATATTATATATTCGAGATATTTCACAAATTGACTATTTTTTCAGGTTTACCTTATTTGTAATTTTCTTATGATTTTTTATAGTCAAAATAAAAATAGGCATAGAGTATGGGCAGAATTTATTTCAAAATTAATTTCGATTATTTAAACAATATAGAATAATCTTATTAAAATATATAGTACATATATATATGTATATGGTATCAACAATTTATGTAACAGATCAATTTTATTTTAATTATGATTCTTTTTATAAATGTCAAAAAATGCATACATTCTAAGATTTATTTTTTTTATGTATTGTATACTATAATTATCGATTGATAAACACTAAAACTCAATTTTGCGAGATTTTCTTACTTTTTATTTTATTTCGATACCATTAAGCTACTATTGTAGAAAATGTTCCTTTTTTTGTCCTCCTTGAAGTACGTGTGATGTATGTAAAAAAGGGGAGTCATACTTGTACTATATACCGCGATGCTGCCGTGTAATTACAAAGAACCGACCACCAGAGCAAGAATAAAAACTCCATTAAGTAACTATTATACGTGAAAGGGTCGACGAGAAAAAAAAACACGGCATTTTAATGGTATCTTATGGTTTAAAATTGATAAAAATATTAACGGAAACCAATAGAAAAATAAATAAATCGATAATATTACCATTCAAAAGTGATCGTTTTTGGCATGCTCCTCATTTGAGTAAATTACTATGGTATTTATGACTAAATAATTTGTATAAAAATATAAGATTTGTATCGTTTGGCATTAACGAAAAAATAGTCAATAAATCATAAAAATGTTCTCACATGAAAATTTTGTTCCGTTTGACGTCTTAATTCGTAATGATGGACACATTTCCTTAGTAATCGACAGTTTTGTGTGAATTATATCATATTATCGGCTCAAAATGGCCGCCGTTTGTCAGTTGGACGCGCGGCCATCTTGCTAAATTTAGTCACGATGGCGCCACACACCATATTCTCCGCTTTCAGTCGTGGCATTCGGCCAAACTTTACCTTTTTTTCTTTTTTAATCTTCACTCTCTTCTCCTTATAACGTTCACGTGTTATTCGTACGCGATAAGAAATTTGATTGTGTGATCAACCCATGGAATAACAATCAACAAGTAAACGGTGAACGTTGTTAGATTTACGAGGTCGTTAACCATTATTTCAATAAGAAATATTACATTTTTGGATGATTTTATTTTTTGCAGTTTTGATTTAATAATTTTATACGTTTTCCGTTATGTGTTAAAGAGTTCAATCTATTTTTTACAAACGGGGAAGTGCAGATTGATTTTTGTCTGATTCTAATTTGAATCCATCTAGTTTTGATCTACTACATACGTGTATCAATTTTGCTGTCGATATCGTGCCAATTAAGAAATAAATTTTCTTAATGAATTATCGTTTTGTCAGAAATTTGTATAAAATATCGATTACTCTGCATTTTACAGTTAACAATCTTTAAGTAATTAAGCAGTTTTTTATTAGGATTCAAAAGGAAATATTGTTAAATAAAATTTTAATAAAAAAATATTTAAAATATACTTTTGATAATTATTTTTAAGAAAACTTATTTTCAATACAATTTCTGAAGTGTATGAAATCTAAATAGATTGGCATTTTTGTACATTTTACATAATGCGTTAATTATAGTGATAATTTAGAAACAAAAATAGCCTCGTGTGTTTTTGTATAAATTTAAAAAAGCAAAAGATTTCATATACTGTATTTATTGCAAACTTATGCCAATATGATTTATACTCACCATGAATTTAATAATAATAAAAAAATCACACTGTGAAAAAGTTAGTCTCAAATATATATATAATAGTTGTACCTTAATAGGTTTAATAGGTTGCACCTTATAGTTGACTTGATTTTTAGAAAGGGGAACATTTTATTCATAGCGAAATCTGTGAGTTATGTTTAATAATTACGTGCAAAAATACTGTTTAAATAAAATGCAAAATTACAAGTTGTGTTGCATTATTTGAACTCGACACTTGTTTTAAGACAGCATGAAGTCAGATATGCTAACTGAATGCCAATTACGTCCGTCGTAAAAGCAATTAACTTTTAATAATAAAAAAATAAATAAATATATATATATATATATATATATATATATATATATATATATCTTAATAGTTGTGTCATTGTTAGAGTTCATGTATAATAAAACAAGATATTTTCTTTAGTTGAACATTGAAATAAAATTTTAATTATTTCAACTTTAGCTAATCACAATTTTGTTTAGCGTTTCGTATCTATTTATCATTTCGAAAGTTTACCCGAATAAGAGTATCAAAGTTTTTAGGTTTACTTTCTTGTGATAAAATATGAAAAATTTAAGTGCGTTTCAGATAGTATTTTGTTTTTCATTTATATGGAAATATAAATGAAAACGCTTAAATTTTTGAATAAATGTTATTCAAAAAAAAAAAAGTGAAATTTGGTTATAAAGCCGTAAATTCTACTTTATAATAAAATAAATTGGCATCGCAAAACTCTAGAGGTCTTGATTATTATAAAGCTATCGCATTATCAAACGAAAATTGATCGTTATTTTTCAAAATAATTTCATTTCGTAACAAAAAAGAATGAAACGATGTTTTTGAGCCTAAATTTTAATTTATATGAACACATCGTTATTATAAATTTATCATGAAATTATTGAATTGTTTACGATTACAATTAGTCGCCGTTTCAATTGAAGCTAACCGTTTTTTTTCACACAATCAGAACGCTGAATTATTGTATGCGACTTTTGATGCCCGACTTCTTCAATTGGCGCACTGATTGAATATCAAGGTTTAGCATTCTGACGTCTTATATGATTTAAATTGTTTTTTATTTAAAGGCTTTCTAATCAGTTTAAAACATAAAATATGATTTTACAAAGTTGCAAAGTAAAAAAAATCAATATCTGAACCGTAGCAAATATAATTAATTTAGAATTTTTTAAATATCAGTTGACTATCTTGCAGATGAAGAATCATTTATTATATTTAATTTATTTTAAATTTTTGAATCGTCAGATATAATCTAGTAACGCATCCGGTAGCTGATATCATCGTCAAAATGACGATTTTAAGCAGTAATATTTTACTTGGAAGTGAAATAATCGCATTTATATAAGAACATTACTCGTTGTTTTGTCCCCATCTGCATTTTTTTGTGCATACGAAGCGTCGATTTGAATCATGCATTGTATTTTTAAACCTCTTGCTAATTTCGCATTAACTTAAGCTTTTTTATTTTACCTGATTAACGAACAAATCGCAGAAAAACAGTTTAGAAATTATATGAATATTATTATTATTTGCGGTCGCGGTTTAGTGTGGGTTGACCCGGTTCGTCAGAAATCACCAGTTTCCAATCTATTTACAGTTCTATATATCTAAAACTACTCTTAAACTTTATTTTAAAGTAATAATTAAAAGAAATTAATGTGTTGTGAAAATTTATTCGTTTTCCAGTTGACTTTTGAAATTTCGGTAATAAACTTGTATAGCGAAATGTACAAAAAGTTGAATACGTTGTCGATCAATTTTCATTATAATAACGTGCAAACGGGATCGAACCGAAGAACACGCGGCATTCCGGCAAAACTATTAACCGCATTGCTATAAGAGAGAAATTGCGATTATATTATATTGAACCGACGTCAAATAGCTTTCAATTTCGTCGTCTGCCTTCATTCCAAACGGAGCGGAGGTGTCAAAACGTCTAAATCGTACCACTTTTGCCCACGGAGAACAGTCAAGCCTGGTAATGTACCGGTCTTAATTGCTAACAAAACAATTTATAATACTATATATAAATTGGTAATTCGAAATGATAGCTTTTAAAATCGTTGCGTTCGCCAAGCAAATATTTCTTCTTTTTCTCCATAAATATCATTGGTTATAAATTGATAATCCAGCCATTGCGGGTGTCGCATTTTTCACAGGGGTCATGTTTCAAACGAGCCGATTTTTTTATTTTCATTTTTTTTTTGTAATCAATAGCTATCTTTTTCTTTTTCGTCAATACCTATTTTCTTTTAGAACTATTTTTAGTATATCCGAGGTGAATATTTTAGAAACTGGATTTACCAGCTTTTTATTACATTAAAAGTTACAAATAAAAAAAATAAATCAAATACGTCCATAAAATTCCTGGAAAGTCTGCTAAATCCCTCAATTTTTCTATATATTTTGTGTTTTTCAATTGTGTCGAAAAATATGATTCAATTATTTCGAAATTATAATTTTTACGTAGTTTATTCATTTATAAGTTTAAAAATAAAGATCGTATATATATTTTTTAAATCATATTCGTTGAAAATATCGTTATTAGCCTTATTCATAATACAACATTATTATAGATAGACTTTTCTTTAAATTTCTATACTGCAATTTTCAATGTATATATATATATATATATATATATATATATATATATATATATAAATTAATATGTTACAATCGAGAAATGCAATTTGAAAACTTCAAGTAACTTTTGATTTTGTTAAATTAACAAAAATCACGACGAACTGACTGCAGATCTGCGACCGAGGGTTGCAATAAATAAATTAAATAAGAAATATTCGTAAAACACACAAATAAATAGAAGATTTTCAATAAAAGATAGCGAGGGGAGGAAAAACATCGACCGTTTCTAGTTTCTCGTATTTACATGTGCTCGCTTTTAACTTGATTACATATTAACGACCGGGGTGGAAGTTTCCTTATGGTCTACAGTCTATAGGAAACGCATTAATAAAATTTCAGTTCTTTACATTTTTCCTTGTTATATATTTATATTTTTAAGGTTTCGTTCCATACATTTCTGAAAAAATAAAGTATTAAGTTTCGAAAGATCGGTTGTAAGTCCAAAAAGCGCCGATTAAAAATCGATGCAGACCAATGAAAAACATTAAAAAAAATGTTTAAAATTGAGTTCAAATTTGACAATTGAATAACACGTATAGTCAAAGTCGTACAGAAACCATATAGTATTATAGTAATGTATTGTACATTTATGCGGTATATTACAAAGTAAGAGCTTTTATACAGTCACGCCCATAAGGATGGACATGCATCGGATAAGCTTTCGTCATAACGTTACAAATTGTGCAATATCATGGCTGGTGCACCTCGAATATCTATCATATTATATATATATATATATATATATATATATATATATATATATATATATATATATATATATATAATACATGCCTTATTATTATTATTAGCCCCAAGAGACAGGATACTTGCATGCCGTGCATTCCGTGATTTTTTCTAATAAATCTATGAGACGACCCGATGGTTGTTTTTAGCCGTGCTTTTGGACTTCGTTTCGTTTTGTACCATAATTTATATTTTTTCTCATTATAATGCCCGATAATAATGTAATAAATTTGTGTTTATTTATCGCACGCGATTTTCTTGGTTTTATGTAAATTATGCTAAATTTGTGTAACGGCATCAAAATTGAGTGTTGATTAATATTTTGACTTGTTTATTGGTATGTTTAATATATAATATTATAATATATATGAAATGTAATTCTAACTTTACTACTTTGTGAATGACGTGTGATTTTTATACGAGAACATGATTTATATATTTTTTTTTGCGTCGAGCTTCTCAAACTTATTTATGATTGATTAATTTATTTTTATTAATTAATTTATAGAGCTAGTAAGCATTTTTGCATCGTTGACGTTCAAATTGTTTTTATTTTATTTCAGGCCATAACAAGGACCACTCGGGGAGATACATGGATAATAAAACTGCTCAATGGTTCGGAGCAACAATATCAAGCGGCGGAGACAATGCACCATTTGTTGTAAGTGAAATGTTTTCAGCAATTGACATTTACTTTGATGAGACTAATATTGTTATAACGGCGAACGACGATTCGATATCCACATTACAAAAATTCGTTATACAATAATAATAATAAAAATAAAAATAATAATGAATGTAAGTATGGTAAGTATTGTTAAAAATGAGTGAAAATGTATCGATTTGTTGGCGCCCACGTGTGTTGGGAACGCCTACAGCGAGTGCTCTCGATGTCGCCCCCTAACGCACGTCTCTGCGTTGTTTTCAACACACACACACTCACTTTTTTTTCCAATGCCAAGACATTATGTAGGCGTTTGCGTATTGCGATTGACCCTACCAAATAAGGCGACAATCTCCACCGAGTGCATTCTCAATTCGTTTCGATGAGAAACGCGACGATAACAACAATATCGAGCAGGTGTTCAAGTTTATACAAATCATTGTATCATTATTGATTGCAATTGCAATTCTAAATCGTATATAATCACTTAAATTATAAACTAGAAAAACTCCGTTTTTTTTGTTTCTTGTTGTTCCAATGTTTATTTATTTATATATATTTTTTTAGATATTTCTCACAAAATAGATAATATACTATTATTTTAACAATCGGGCGTTTCTTAATTTTCAACACTGAATAAAAAAAATACCCTAGTATTGTCTATGTTGATATCAAAATATGGTCAAGACTTTTTAAAATAATGTTTCTATTGAAAAGCCCTGTTATTAGTTTTCGTGCTCGTATTGTTTTGGTTTTTGGACATCAAATTTTCGCCAACGTCGTCCCTCAAAGGGCACCGATTTGCAGCAATTTGTCAGTTCGGACGGGTGTTTTTTGTACAAGTTTGAATTCCGAAACGGATTCCATACGAAACGTTGGTCGTATCTTGGAATCGTTTCGCGTGTGCATGTCAGCAATTCTTAGACAACCTTGGCGAATCGAAAAAGTGCACGTTTCCATCGAGCCGGTTCTTCCCAAAAAGTTGAAAATTCGAATATGGAAATTCTTCGTGTGCCTATCATATGTTTTATAATTTGAGACGCGTCAACAAGTTCCAGTGGTGCAACGATTATTGCATGCGTTTCCATTTATTTATACATAATTGTTCGAGTTATTTGCCAACCGCGAATGTTGTTGAAAACGAAACGATTTCGCATACGATAGAATCGGAAATAAATAACACATCAGTGCGGCTTTAGATCAGTGGAAAAAGGGGGAACGGTAGACTATATCGCTTCTAATCTGTCAAACATTCCTACTTACATGGAACCTTACTCATGCTGAATTTATAGTCGACTTCGCAAGAGACCGCATTTGTAAACAATGGACGTCGTCCTGCGATCTTTCATCTGACCGTCGGCCATATATGAAATGTGAAGAAAATCGAAAGGTTAAACATCTCCTGAAAAGGCTTTCGATTCTTATTCACCGTTCGTCTTTTATAAATGCGTGTATATATATATATATATATACAACATTTCAAATGATACCTTTTCATTACATAGATTATTTGACATGTAACGGATTCTCAAACTTTAGCAGTAATACACTATGTTTTCGAATTGCGAATTTTTATTTCGTTCCACCAAATATGTTCAGTTGAAAAACAAAATTTTAAAATGGAGCATACGAATGTCGTTTTTTAATTAATATTGATATTTTAATCATGGTTGAAATAAGGATTTTGTAGTATATCATTTGTAAATTTTGTATTTTAGTGTTTTTTTTTTTTTTTTTGTAATGACTTTCGGGAATATGGTATATGTCAACTGTAGAATATAAAATATTTTATGTATTGATGACTTGAAAAATGATTATGAAGAACTATTGAAGAATGGTTTTAAAATGGTTCCTACACAAATGAAAATGAAAATTATTAATGACATTTTAAATGTTAAAAAAAAATACATCATTATTATTATTTGCCGTCCGATATTTCCGAAAGAATATTTCGCCTTTTTCTTTTTCTACTAATCTCTCTCCAATTGTTCACGCTTAGTGTAAAACTACTATTACTAGTGTACTATTTGTCTAAATTTTAATTAAATTGGCTGTCGTCGTGTTTGAATATCCACCTTAATAATTTTATTAAACCAATAATTTTTAATAATTTTATTAAAAACAACGTTTTTACTATAATTTAATATCAACACTGTAATACAGTTGATAAAAAGATATACCATAAATGCAGAGTTTTGAAATAAGGCGAAAATAATGTTGTCGTATTTAATTTACAATATCCGTTTTATAGATGAGAATTAAAAATTACTAGTAATACTTACTATAGATATATGATAATTTCTAATTTTTACGGTGACTTTGCCGCATTTGCGGTTGCCCATATATAGTACATATAAAATATATTGCGCAAAATTTACATAAGTCTATATTGGTTAACGCTAATGTTGTTTTATTCGTATTTACTATGCAAATCGTTTGGACAATCTTATAAATATTTTATTAATATATTCGCGTTTTATGCCAATACCGAAACTATTTAGTTTCGCGAATCGCCATTTGTAAATTTGATCGAATTCGTTTCTTTTTGACACATTTAAACTCTCTTTGTAATTCAAATTTCTAATAATATGATTAACTTTTAATCTGAAATTAACAATCTGTTTATAAATATATTTTTTTTTTCATTTTTATCATTTATTATTCATAATTATTAATTTAAGACTAATTTTTAAAAGCTAAACGAGTTGAAATTTAATTTTTAATAATTATATTTACTCGCGAATTCTTGAAGTGTCGATTACAAATTAATTATTTATAAAATTTTTTGAGTGCAACGGATATTTAATAGATTACAGCACAACGCATATTTAATAGTTTCGTTTTTTGATTTTTTTGAATTGCTTTGTTTTGTATGTATTTTTTTCACCGGTGGATTTTTTAAAACACTCGAAATCGACGATAGGTGTTGTTTTGAGTATCGTCTATCATAATAAAAATGTCTCAACATTTGCTCAAAGGGCATTATTAACACCGAGTATTTTCAGTCGCCGTGAAGGGCCTCCTCAAAAGTATTTTTTTTTTGCTTTTTTTATTCCATATATACGTATATATATATATGCTTTTGTTTTTGTTTGTTTTCTATGGTCTTTTCTTCGGTTTTGTTCACTTGACCACTAGTAGATGTGTTTCTCTATAGCAATAAACATCGTGAAACCATAATCTATTTACAAGGCGTTCGATGATTTGTTGAACAAATACGAGCATTATATTATACGAGTAACGTATCGATAGCACTAATAAATTTATAACTTGGAGCCGGTTCTTCGATTATGTATATCATCGGATCTGGTTTTTCCAATTTAAAGTATAATATTATATTGGGCGGATACTTTTGTTATAGTCTTTGTAAAAATATTATTTATTACTATTTTTAACATACAAAGGATCAGTATACTTAAACAAAATTAGATGCCGGAGACACTGATAGGTTGGTCCATTTTTCCACTTTTATTCTGGAAAGATTATAGCGATTTAACGGTATTATCTTTCCAGGGGTATTAAAACAAAAAGATCGTAGAGTCGTATACCGAGCTGTGTATATTTGAATAGTCGAAAAGGCAATTACGAAACGCTTAACCCGTTATCGTTTACGAGTTGAGCCGTCTTCGTGATTTAACCGCGCTCCGGACAGGTGTTAAATATATTGCATTCGGATTCAGATAAAACAAAATGCAGCCAACGAATAACAAAAAAACTAAATTAAACTTACAAAATCGTAAATTAAAATTACACAAGAATTTTACTAAAAACGTACGCTAAACCGTGTGCCGTATGAATGACGCTAATTTAGTATAATTTTATGCAGTTTTCGTTTAACACTCGTATTCGTATAAAAATATTTACTCTTTGGCCGTTTATATTATATATATATATATATATATATATATATATATATATATATATATATATATATATATATATATATATATATATATATATATATATATATATATATATATATATATATGTTTCAGTAGTTAAAATATTCTCATTAAAAGTAACGTTGCCTTAATATTATTACTATTATATATATATATATATATATATATATATATATATATATATATATACTCCTTTTAAGTATATACAAATAAATATTTATTAAATTCAATATATCACCAAAATTTGTTAATTTTATAAAAAAAAATATATTTCATAATATATGTATGTAATGATATTTGTTTTAAAATATTTTCGATTATTTTGTGTGAATTTTTTTTATAGTTGGAATACAAAAACTCTTTATATTTCGTTTGATTTCGATATAAAAAAGTTGGAACTTTGTGATCTCATCGAAAATTTATTTATAAAAAATCGTTTTCGGAGAAATCTCTGTCGTTAAAGAAAGACAGACGAATAAAAAATAATAAAGAATTATAAATAGGTAGAAAGAAATATATTAAAGAGAAAAATTGTAGGATTTATTTATTAACAATTGTCTATGATGAAAAGGCGTTAAAAATATCTACATACTATCGTTATTTTTAACTTTGTGTGAAAAAAATCTCATATATAAAAGAAAATGTACGTTTTTATTTCATTTAAATATATTCAGTAAATATTATTATTTGCATCAATTATTCTGAATTGAATATTAAAACGAGAATTTTTTGTAAACGTATTTATATTGTATATGTAGCTATAAAGTGAAAGTATTATCACATATAAGCAGTTTAATTTTCCATTATATAAAATATTAATTTTATTTAAACTAGTTAAATTAAATTTTATTCAATTAATGTAATCACAGCGTTAATGTGTTTAGACATTTGCAATATTGACATATGATATTTTATGTGATTCATGTATTGTATATAAATTTAGCACCATTTAAAACTTTTTTTCGACAAAGTTTAAAGTTTATATCTAAGCTAACGTTTCAGTAGCTTTAGGAAGTTTGCCAAAATCCCAAATAAATAATGCATCATCAGCTCTTAGATGAATCATACTCGTTCAAAATAGTCTATTCCACAATAAACTGTTAGGTAAAATAAAGTATTCGTTATAATTATAGAGTCAGTGGTATTCATTTTTTTCGTATTCACTCTATTTTTCTGTTAGTTTTTTTTAATTAGTGGACAATTCTCGTGAGAATATCAAATATTTATCGTCTGTAAATATGATTTATTTTCAGATTTTTTTACCGAGATTCTTTTATTATGTGTCAAAAATAAACCTGAAGCGAATTTTGAACCCGTGCAAACAGGAAATTCGACATTAGATTGCAAATGTTTAACAAAATCTGACGTCATATCGCGTTGACAGTCGAATCGTAAAAATATGCTCTCGCAAACTCAAAATAATGAACAATATATTTGATTTTGATTTCCAAAAAAAATTTGAAACTCGGTTTTAGGGATAGCTCTGACCTTTATCATATCAACTATATTTGTAAAACAATTGTCCTTCAATTTTTTATTTATTTTATCTTTTTATTATTTTCGCGTATAATTTGTCGAACATGGAGACTTGGGCGTCATTACAATGTTTTTTTTTTTTTTTGCTAAAAGGTACAGTTTTACTTTATCATGTATCAATTTTAGTTATATTGGATATATATATATATATATATATATATATATATATATATATATATATAATTTTCAGGGGCGTATATTCAGGTGTGCTAGGTGTGCACTGCACACTCGCAAAATATTCTGTAAAAATGTATTTTTCATGAAATGTTCTGTCGAGCTTCTTTCTGCACGTGGAAACCATTTTACATTGTTTGCATTTGTAAGAATTTTTATTCTTTTTTTTATATATATTATATCCAAGACAAACCGTATACCGTTTCAAACGATCATAACTGAACCAATACAGTAAAAAGGTGATCGTTGACATTGGTGTACATATTACATTGTATACGTTCATAACAATTATTTTTTTCGTATATCAAGGAATGGCTAATGTTTTAAGCTAACAAGTGCTGCCTTTTATGATCTTATGTGGTATGTTTTTTCCATGTTTTTTTCGTCGTTTTGCGAAGGGAGCCTTTTTAAGTAAATATGTTCAAGATTAACTTAACTTACTTATGTTTTAATGTCAAAATATTTTCGACTTCTCAATTATCTACTTTCATACATTTTTTTTAATTTAATACAAACAAAAAAGTTCACTAGCTCTGAACTGTAGTATTTAGAATTCTTCACTTAAAATCTCAAAAGACAATATAGTATAATACACAACTTGTCAAATTGTTAACTTTTTATTCATTGATAATAGGAAAAATTATAATTTTTATTATTTCAAGTGTTCTGAAAGTATTCTAAAGAGGAAAGAAAAAACTTTTATAATTGTAATTCTTTTATAAAACGTTTATAATTCGAGTCTTTTTAGTCATTTTAATGGCTCGTGGCAGTTTTATTGCCTCGGTGTAAGTACCAAAGCGGTTCGGTTATTTTCGCCCTTTTTGCCTTCACATCTGGCGGAAATGTCTTCCATTTTTTTTCTGTTCTGTTCTTCGTACACCCTTCAGAGAAACGAGACAACGACGATCGGCGGTCGTCTGACGATATTCCTAAGCATCGGGAACTACTCTCGTTAACCAAAAGACGAACCCGTTGAAAGACGAATAGTCTCCAGAGATGAACCCTCGTTGCATGAGAGCTGCTTCCCAACTATCACAAGAAATTTCAAAGATAAATAGATCAAAGTGATTTTTTTTTCAATTGCGTCTCCGGATTTTTTTAGGCTTAGTGAAAAATGAAACAATATTTACTGCGAATACTTTAAACTGTTTGTATAAGCAATCTTAATTCAATAATTACATACACAATAACACGTTGTTGTACAGCAGTTGGTGTAATTGATAAAATTGGTTAAAAATGTAAGTTTTATATTTTTTTAGTTAAATATTAAATATAATAGAGAATTCTATAAAAATATTTTTTATAAAACGGTAATTGGAGATATTACACCATTACTTATTTATATATTATATGTAATTTCATACAGTAATGTATTTGATAAAAAAAAAAAGTTGAGATGCTGCGTTATATGGAAATTGTATGAAAATCTCTCTTTCTGCTCCGTATTTAAATACAATCATAATTATTATGAAGCTTTTCAGAAATTAATTAATTTCTTATAAAATCGGAAAAAGTATTTAAAGATTTTAATCTGTATAGGAGCACTTTGCGAGGCAAGCGGAGCATAATTACTAAAGTAAACAAGTAAATTGAAAAATAATCTTCATTACCGTATATCTTTATGATATTTTCAGTCGACGAATCGAGATAGTGAATTACATTGTAAATAATTAAATAAAGATACGCTATATCGTGTGCGTTTTATTTTTATTCTCTAAATGCATTTATTAAATTGTACATATTGTAATTTATATTGGTAACGAGAATTTGATATTTTCATTTTAAGATTTGCATGCAGTGATTTTTTTAATAAATAATAATAACTGTTAATTTGATAGGAAGCTTTACGTCTAATTAATTAATTAAAAAAATGTTTGTTTTTCATTTTATATAGTGGATGAAAAAGGAAAAAAAAATACAGAAACCAGAATCAGAATTAAAATTTCCTGGTAATGTATTTGCCGATGAAAAAAGCGGTACACTTGTAACGTATTACTTTATATATATATATATATATATATATATATATATATATATATATATATATATATATATATATATATATATATATATATATTATTCATTGTTTTATTTTTCAAAGTGTATATTTACAATTATTACATATACGCTTATCTTTTTATATATTATAAATATAATTATAATTATGTTCAATGTGTTTTACTTAAAATGCACAGGTATACAATTTATTATTAATTATGATAATTTTCGTATGAAATGTGAATCACTGTTCCATCGATTAAAATCTTAATATATATTTTAAAATTCTTATTCTTAAATATTAATTAAATCTTTCGCATTTTTTTTCTGATCGTTTTAAAATATTTTATATAAAAATATTAACTTTTTATATCGATCAATAAATAGATTCATTAACGCGAATATTTAAAATTTTAGAAAGGTTAATATTGTATTTAAATTATTTAAATTTTTAATAAATATATTTAAAAAAAAGTAAAGATTATGTAGGAAATATGTGTATGATTTAGAATGAAATATTTTCAATTTTAATTATGTCACTGTCTATAACACTAATTTTTAATATATTTTTATCGGGAATTGAAATTCAGTCTTAAAGGGGGCGGTCCGCAATTAATATAAACGTGATCCTGGATCCAGTTAAAATTTACACTCAACAATTATCCGTTGTAAATGTCTACTTTATTTTATTCAAACATATTGCGAGCATGTGCACGGTTAAACCCTCATCTTTTACTAATTAGTATTAACTACCCTGTTTCATCGTAAAACTTAAAAGAAACGCAATTCTACAGTTTCTAAATATCAATTGAAAGCGAATAGGAAAAAACTTTTTTTTCAACTCGATCATATTATATTATATATTATTATTTCAGTTTATTTAGATCGATTATTTAATTATACAAGTAATAAATTATGTCGCCCCTTTTTATTATTGGTCATACATTATGCATGATCTTTCGAATAGGAGTATCATTCAAATTGGTCTAATACAATTACTCACCCTTTCGTTTAATTAACGATGCGTTCATTTGCATCCTGGTTACTATTAGATGACATCGGTGAAAGTGAAGTTGATATAATTGTAAACAAGTAAAATCCAAACGAGTATATGTAAATTCTGTTTGATAACTTTTGTAGGCCATCTTTCATTTGGTTTGAAAATTAAAATGTTTTGTGAAATTTTCTCAATGATAAATATGTAGTAACACATGTAATGTTAACTGTGTAAAAAATAAATTAGCGAATATGAAGGTTAAAATTGAAGATTTATACGTATCATGTCGTAATATATATAAATATATATTTCAAATTCATGATAATGATTACTAAAATTTGTGTTTTTTAGGCATGCGCTCCAAGATATGTGTCATACGCAGCAAAAGACCGAAGAGATCCCGTGGGAACGTGCTACGTTATAAAGAACGGTTTCACCGAATCACTGGAATATGCCCCCTGCAGAACGCGTGAGTGTTTCCAGACTTTTTATTTATTTGCACGCAATTTTAGTAATGCTGCTTTTATTTACTGGATTCTTTCGATTACAAAAATATCAATTCGTGTCCAATCATTTTACTTTATATTTATTATGCATATTAAACTCTAACTGCTATTTTGTGTATGCGCATAGCTGACTATATCGTGTTTTATTTTTTAGGAAATTGGGGATATCACCGACAGGGGTCGTGTCAGGCTGGTTTGGGAGCGGCCATTTCAAAGGTGAGAAATGTTACTATGAAATTAATTCTAATACTCGCACTAATACTTATTTGTATTACTCGTACCCTCTTGTTATTTTTTTTTTGATAATTTCAATAAATTATAATTAATTTTAGAAAAACAAGGTTATTGAAAAAATATTATGTTTAAAAAATATAGTCACGAAAAGTACTGTTATGTATGCTTTTACAGTCGCACACCTACAGGCCAGCTGTCAAAATCGAAGGAAATTTAAGCAAAATTGAATCACAAATGGTGCAATATTTTATAAAAAACGTATAGTAAGAAATTGAACGCCGACATGACGATGATGCATATTTAAAGTTTTTAAAGATCGTTTAATATTAAATCGTACAAATAAGGCAGCATTCGAGTGCGACATCGGCGCGCGGCGGCGCTAACATTTCATATCATATACCATAATATATGGATATAAAATTAGAATTAGTATTTATGTAGGTGCGACACTAATCTAATTAGGATAGTGTAAAAATACAATATGAATTTCTTTTTTCACATTATAATATTTTATCTCCATATTTTCCTCTCCATAGACGTTTTCACTAAAGTCTACAAAGTAGACTTATTAAAATAAACTGTTTTTGGGTAAAACTTATACTTTTTTTTGACAAAAAATTTTTCAAGGTTTTATAATTTAAAAAAGGTTAAATTAAGTAAATGATACGCTATTTTCAGAAAATACCGAAAAATTTCCATCTCATCCATTTTTTATTAGTCCATGATAAACACGCGAAATTTTAAATAATTTTATTAATATTATTTTAATTTAATTTAACGGGATCAAGCTGTCAACTGAACTCTAATCCTTCAGACATATTAAATCCTTTATGATTATATATTTTTGCTTATATTATGATTATATTTAACTAATATTATAATTGTAACATTATGAAGTAATACCATATAAAGTGACAACATTTTTAACGGCACTTGGGTCGTTTTTATAAATTAAAGCAAATTGAAAGTTCTGTAAATATTATGTTTTAGACTTTTTATTTATTGTGATTGTAAATCATTCATTTATCATCAATATAAAAAATATTTATAAATAAACATTATTTTTAATTTATTTAGTTCATAAATCACTTTCAGTAATTGCTCGACCATATATCTGTACT
Source organism: Leptonema lineaticorne (assembly GCA_024500535.1). Classification (NCBI taxonomy): domain Eukaryota; kingdom Metazoa; phylum Arthropoda; class Insecta; order Trichoptera; family Hydropsychidae; genus Leptonema; species Leptonema lineaticorne. Next base: position 15,952,265 of record JANIJI010000013.1, read on the forward strand.
TCACTATATGTTACACCTATATGTATATATTTTTATGTAATATTTTCTCACATAATGATATAAAGCCTGCGTGACGAATTCATATGTACATATATTACCACTATATACTATTGTTATAAATGTTGAAAAACGAATTCCGAACACGTGTTTGACAAGGGGCATCCTTTTTTTATATATATTTTTTTCGTTTCCTATGTGGGTCTTCGCAGTATTTTATTCAATAACCATATATATGTTACACCTGTTGATACGAATCAGTCATTCCGAGAGTCCTTAAAATCATCAGCGTAAATAATCGGGAATCCTAATTTAAGCGTGATTCGATAACGCGTGCCTTTTGTAAGTCGAGCGGTTAATTGAATTCCTCGAAAACCATTCGCGGCTGGAAAAAAAGGTTGACGTTATCTGAGCGTTAAAAGTTACCGCCGCTCTTCAATCTTTTTTCTTTATATTTTTTGTTGACATTTATTTTCCTTTTTCTGTTTGTTTTGCTGTTTAATATTTACAAGGTATATTATGTAGTCGGGACGATCGCTTTGCAGTTCGAAAATATCAGAACAAGAATAAATTAGTAGTAACGACTACTTAATAAGCGAATTCGCCATTTTCTCACGATTTTTATCATCTTTGGCTATAAAATAAAGTCATTCTCATTTTTGTGACATGTACACATATTATCACTAATATATTTTTAATTTATAAACATTAAACGAAGCTGTTTTACACCATAATGATATAGGGGATAGGATTCTAAATATATTTTTATGATAGTATAAATATGATCGCCAATTACGATAACGACGTCATATTAAAATCACTACAATCGAATTGAATTCTATTAATTAATAATGGCACATATATGTTATATGTTTTTTTTTTTTTTACAAATTATTATATCTATTATATATAAAAAATGAACATGAAAAATATTTTTCCCGCCATTTGTCGTCGGTCCTCAACGTAACATGGCGGTTCGGCACTGGCAAAAATAAAACGTGACGAAGTAGCGACCGCCCTTTTTACCACAAAGGGAATTCCTTCGGCTGACCGTACGAACATACACACACCGGTCCGACTCACAATCGACTCCATATTTTATCATTCGCATTCGCCTTCAGTGTAAATTTGAATATATGCTAAAACGCCATACTGTACTCCATTGGGTGGAAAGTTACGACCGATTGTTCACTCGCCGCTACCGTTCTTGTCTTACAACGAAAGCACTCTTGCATCGATCCTTTTTAGGATGGATAATTGATGGCGACTGCTCATCGTGTCCGATATTTTTGCTGTAGCATATTACTAATCGGTTACAAAGTGTCGATGCATATTTATAATATTACAATACACTCGCTATGCAATACTATTTCAATGAGAACTTCGGTGCTTTTTGACGTTCATTTATACTATTTCAATGAGATCTTTCACATCATCAGATTTACCATTTTATTGTACTTATGCAAAAATTGAAGATTATGTACATATTTCCATTTTGGAGTTGGAGTAGATTCTTTAATTTTTTTTTTCATATCCAATTTTCGAGTCGGTTCTACTTTATATGTGCATCGCAATATGCAGTACGGTGGAAGGTTTTTTAATTTTGCATTTTGAAAATGTTGAGAATGGGGTTCGCGCCAAATATGGCGATCGAGGTTTAACCTTTGTCATTTGTACGGTGTTTTCGAATCGAAACGACACCGTCTACCAAAACAGGACTGCATGCGGCCATTGTTTTTTCGTGGAATACGTAATCGCGGTCGCCATCTTAGGGCGGCCATCTTGAACGCCAATGTGGGACACCCTTAGTGAACCCACCCCGTCGCCAACTTTAGTTTTTAAGCTATTATAATATATTTTTTGTATGCATTAAACGTAAAGGCGTTAAACGCTTTTACGATCGTAAATCGGATCGAACGTGTTGTGTTTTCTTACAACGATAAGTGGATGGATTCACTTCGACGGCGCCATTAACACTATATTAAAATAAAACGGCTTTCTTGTTAAGTGGTACAACCCTCAGTACCGCTGTCGACAAATTGACTTTTATTCATTATCTTTTCATATACTATATATGTGAAGTGGTTATTTGAGGATGTTTATAAAAATGGTATCCTTTCTGATTAAACCGCTTTTACTTTTGAAGGACTGTACTTAAAGAAAGCCAGAATACATATTAATGTTAGTTAGGCTCTGGAGATATCAGAAATCTAATATTTGTTTAAACGTTAAATTTGACCAACAGATGATGTCGCAAAGGTTAAGGTTAATTAATAATAATAAAAAAAACACTTATTTGTTTATAAATGTGTAGGAAATAAAAATCTCGAAACACTTCTCATAAATGTGATATTTATGTAATTTATAAAAATATGATAGTGAATAATTATTTTCATTTTGTAGGATGGTCATTATTTATATGTGGGAGCTCCCGGCAGTTGGTATTGGCAAGGTATGTTTTTATTTTACGATTGAACATATTTTATTCTATAAATTGAGACGTATGATATGTCAAATTCTATAAGAAAAACACTATTCCGTTACTTTTTTATAGAATTATTGAGAACCGCTGTGTAAGTTTATATGATATATTTCTCTTCATAACTATCACTGCTGATAATGGATTATTACTGTATGCAAATCACTATTTCATACAAAATTTATATCTGACTAATAAATTCATTCGATCCATAAATGCTTGCAAATTTGATTGTGTATCTAATACCAAAATTTTGGACTTTTCTCTATTACATTTGGATTGGAAATCGTTTTGTAAATATTTTTCTTTGAATGCTTAATTTTTTTAAATAAAAATAAACCTTTTTTACACCAGGATGGTTAATTGAAATTTCAATATAAATTTTTATATAATAAGTAAATATGTTTTTAAACATTTTCAAAGTGCTTTACACGAAATTCAATATTTTTAAAACTATTTTTTTTATGTAATGTGGATAAATAATAATCCTTTTTTCGATTATATTTTCTTGAAGTGTGATTTATCTTAGTTGATTTTTTCCAAAAAAAAAAAAAACTTAAAATTGAATAGTACTACAAAATCCATCAACATTTTTATTGCGCCTTGGCAGTAAAATTATCATAATAAAATCTTATTTAATTCTAAATAAAAAAGTTTGCAAAGTGTGAAACTATACAAAATATAGTAGGTATTTGTTTGTTTTCATCACATAAAATAAGTAAACATCTAATATGTCGTAATACGTATGAGAAATTGGCAATGAAAATGATTAATTTCAATTCATGTTTTTATGCGTTATTATTATTTTAAATACATTCTTTTATATAGCATTTAAATTTTATTATTTTGTTTACTTAAAGATTTCTATCCATAGTTAAACATATTCCTTATAATGAACGCCAATTTTTTGAAGTATGTGTGTGTGTGTGTATGTTTGTACGTAAGTGCGCTAGGCTAGATATTCACTTTAAGCACATGTTTCACAGGCCAGGTGTATGCAATAAATCCGACGGTGAGATTGCCGTTCATGCCTCAAAGGTACAAGGAGTACGGCGAAGGTAAAGAGATGCTGTGTCAAAAAAAAAAAAAAAAAAGAAAAGAAAAAAAGAAAACACTAAAGCGAAAAAATAAGCAGATTATACAGCATAAATCCATTAAAATATGTTGAACAGCACTGACCGCTCTTAACTCGCACGTTGTAATATGTCAAGTGGCCGTTGTAACTTTCAAACCTGACCCAGTGCAGGACACATTTTGAATCAGTCGCTTTGCCCTATCTAATATTGCTTCTCCGTCATCATCGTTGCTCCTACTATAGTGTATAGCATATCGACCTTTGAGCTTTTTTCTAATGATCGTTAATCCATATATTTATCTGTTATAAATATAGGTGAATTTTCTAATTCTGCAACATTATTATTTCATAAAGAAAGAAAAACTCCAGGGTCGATTCGTATTTTTCATTAATAATTCTTCATTAAGTCATGCGGTGCAGGAATGTAGCTGGGCCACCGAAGGTGAAGATGCTTCAGCTTTTAGCAAGCATCTCGACGAATATGCACATTTATTTTTATACAATATTTAACATGTGTACCCAATATTATTGTTGTTTTATAATTATATCTATCGTACAGTGATTTATGTGTCCAAAATCGATGTTGTAGTTGCAGACGTATGATTTTTATCAGAAAAATTACCTTATATTTTTTTAGCAGAAATGTACAAAGTTTGAATTCATATTATCTATTATGTCTTAAATATGATTCAACCAAATGTTATTATGTATATAAGAAAGCATGCATTTTTAAATATTATTATTATTTCATAATAATACTTAGTTTTTAATGATAAATTGTCTCAATTCTGTTAATTTCAGAGATGACAGATCCTTAATGTGTTGCATGATTTATATGTAAACATATTTTTATATTTGTTGATGTTATGCATTAAATATAAGATTAATGTTGTATGATAAAAAAAATGCATGTATAAGGGGACCCCATTACCGTTATATATATATATATATATATATATATATATATATATATATATATATATATATATATATATATATATATATATATATATATATATATATATATCTTTGCATGTTTTGAAACGAGAATAAAATCTCAAAACTATGTATGTCAGTAGCCAGATTTTTTGTAAGATTTAATATTAAATCATTAATTACATATTATTAAGGGCATACCCTTAATGTGAATAAAAAAAAATATAAATAAGTTCTAATTCGTTTAAATCATATTTTGCGCTTCACGTTAGATTATTGTTATTATTTTTTTGGAAGATTAGAAACTACTGCTTTCTGTTTAATTTTCTGGCTATAGTCATGAATATTTTAATAATATCATCGTCAATTATTATACAAATTACTAGTATAAAGAAAAAAACGTAACTAACTATAGTTACATGTATGATTGTTAATGATAGATAAAATTACAAGAGTTTTTTTTAAATGTGCACAAACAGCCATATTTTTTTAATATACCATTAAATGGTTAATATTAATACTATTAGTATATTGATTAGATATTTGCATTAATAAAATATTTAACATTGCGAAATATAATGAATGTGTTAGAAATATTGTTGGACTGGCAAAGGTGTAAATTTGCTCAATGACAAGTAAATCTTGAAACTTCTGAAGAAGTTACACCTCCTTAAAATTATCATTTCGTCTTTGTTGTTGAGCCCCTTTGTCTCTTTAATATTTAACAATATTTTTTAATCTAGTTCATTGCAGATTAAATAATCGGTAATTATCTTATTAATACATAATACAATATTATTATTTAACGTTTTACTTAATATCAATATTATATCGGTGATGGGTATATTGATATAATTATATGTTAATTGTGGAAAAAATGGTATTAATCAGCAGGGGCACATTATATAAATACATTACTATACACGAACTATTATATCTCTAACGATTAATTATATTTTCAATATTGTCTTTGTTCTCATACTTTTTATCTATTTTAGGTCAAATTTACTCTCAAAGTCTTGATGATAGAGTAAATGTTGTAAGTACTGGTGAGAGCCAGGCTAGTGAAGATGATTCCTATTTAGGATATTCAGTAGTATCTGGATATTTTAATGGAAATGTGGAACAAGGTGTTGCTGTTGGAATGCCAAGAGGTGCAAATTTATTAGGAAAGGTATAAAACATCTATAATTTTATGACAAAAATCTGATGTACAAGGATTTTTTTTTAAATGTTCTTCTATATTAGAAATTGAATTGACATTTGAAAATTATTTTTATATAATATATATATATATATATATATATATATATATATATATATATATATATATATATATATATATATTATATAAAAATAATAATTTTCGTCCTACAATTTCTAATTTTCATTCAATATTTACTAAATATATATATATATATATATATATATATATATATATATATATATATATATATATATATATTTAGTAAATATTGAATGAAAATTAGAAATTGTAGGACGAAAATTATTATTATTATTTTTAAACGATTTTATTATTATAGTAATAATCAATAGATAATTAAATTGTTTTTTAGGTGGTAATATATACAAATAATCTTCAAAATATACAAAATATTACGGGAGAACAAATTGGTGCTTATTTCGGATATTGTTTAGCTGCTGGAGATATTGATGGAGACGGTTTAGACGATCTCATAGTTGGAGCACCAATGTATACTACTCCAAATAATGAAGGCAAATTTGAGATTGGTCGAGCATACATTATCTACCAACAATCTTCAGAGGTTTTATTACATCAAAAATATACTTTATAATATCTTTATCTTCATTTATATATTATATTATATTATATTTTAGGGTAAATATCAGTTTGTCCAAAATCTCAATGGAATTAATTCTAGGTCTAGATTTGGTTTATCAGTGGCATACTTAGGTGATATCAATATGGACGGTTATGGAGGTTGTTATTTTATATACCACATATATAATACGACATAATGTTATTTATTTATTTATTATTATTATTATTTTTTTTTTTTTGTAAAATAAAGATATTGCTGTTGGTGCTCCTTATGATGGAGTAAGCGGTCGCGGTGCCGTATATATTTATCATGGCACCGCCAATGGAATAAAAGACAAACCGTCACAGATTATTAAGGCTGAAGACGTTTTTCAAGGTGTCCTCAATACTTTTGGTTTTTCAGTGGCTGGAGGGACAGACGTGGATAGAAACTCGTACACCGATTTAATTATCGGAGCTTATGATTCAGATAGTGTATTTCTCTTTAGGTTAGTATTTTTTAATATTTTTCACGTGTTTAAATCAGATTGAAATTCATCGATTTATTTGCATTTAAACTAGATCGAAACCTGTAGTGAAACTGATGGCTGCTATTGAATTTAACAGTGAATATAATAATAATCTGATATCGTTGGATGATAAAAAATGTACACTGTCTGATGGTAAAACTAATGTTACATGTATGACTCTAAACTATTGTTTAATATATCATGGAATCAACGTAGATACAGTAATCGGTAAGTAGAATTTTATTTATTTGCTTTTGGTTTAGTGGAGGATTTTCTTTAAAAAAAATCTATTTTCACGCAGACGGATATGTTTGTGATTTGGGTGAGAAATATTATTATTGAAAATATCAATAGTAGGGACCTCTGTTTTATTTTGCACTACACGCAACTATTAAAAGTGCACATTTTCTGTATATTTATCACATATGCATATTCGCTTTCGATGTTCTATCATGTAATTTTTATATACATACAAATATGTTTTATTTGTGATAAATACATTTTTAATTTATTTTCAGATTTCAATATACGTTTGCTTTTGGATCCTAAGAAACCGTTAGATCCACGTTTATTCTTTTACGATCAAGAAGGGAAGAGTAGTAGCAATTTCACAATTCCACTTAAAATCAATAGTTCATATTGCAACAACATGAAAGTTTATATCAAAGTATAATATATCTTGTTCAACATGAAATTTAATCATAAGTTAAAAATAAATCCGTGTAACATTTTTATAATTCATATTTTTATAGGATAACATTAGGGACAAACTCACACCTCTAGAAGCTGAATTGAGATATTCTATGAGATATGGTCAAAGTGCTTATCCATTTTCAACTAATGAGCGAAATCCTAGATCGGTACTCTTACCAATTCTAGATCAAAACACACCAAATTTTAAAGTTACTACTATTGGCATTCAGAATAATTGCGGCGATGATAATATTTGCATACCAAATCTACGCATGACAGCAACTGCGTAAGTGTTTTTATTAAAGGATTTTTATTTAATATATGTTAGCTAATTAGATTACTTAAAATCTTAAAGTTCACTACTATTTAAAAATGTGCTAGAATTTTATATAATAGCACATTTTATTAGCCGTACATGTATTGGTATGAAAAGTTCTATAAATTATACAAAGTAAAAGTGTATTTCAACATAGTTTCTTTTTCTTTTAACATTTTTAGATTTTTTAAAAAAACATTAGAATATCAAAGTATTATTAACGTATGTTATTCATAATAATATATAGTTGTGTTTAAGATACTAATCTTTACGTGCATGATATTTCGTTTTTTCTATTCTAGCGATGTCGATAGATATTTATTAGGATCTAAAAAACCATTAGTAATAAATGTGACTATTGAGAATACCGGACAAGATGCATTCGAGGCTTCTTACAATTTACTACTACCACGTGGAATTGATTTCATCAATATCGACCGTAAAGTAGATGCTGACATTCCTGTTAAGTGTTGGGTTACCCAGAATAAGTTTAATTCGTCAGTTAAATGCGACATTGGCAATCCTTTATCTCATGACAGATTGGTCTGTAGTTTATTAGTATTTTATTTATTATATTAAAAATAATATTTTCACATTTATTCTTATTTATATTAATATACAACAGGTTAATTTCCATATCCTTTTGGAACCATCGTACAAAGTTGGAATGCCATTGGTATATCAATTTGATATGGTAGCGAACAGTACAAATCCAGAAAATGAATTTACAATTGGTGATAATAGAAAAACTATAGATGTTGAAATTTGGATTGAAACCTCGTTAAATGTTGAGAAGTATGTATATATAAATAATCAAATAATAAGAAATAATTTTATAATAAATTGTATTTTAATTATATTTTATTTATCATAAGATGTTTTGATTTATTAATGAAATAATTTTTTGTTAAAAATTATAGCTTTTCTGATCCTCATGATATTTTGTATTATAACGCTAGTCATTATCATGTTGGTAATTATGAACATGAAATTGAAATAGGACCTCAAGTAGTACATTTATATAAATTTAATAACAGTGGTCCTTCTGTGGTAGAACAGGCTGAAATATTTATTTCCTGGCCTTATGAAACATTAGCAGGTTCAAAATTTTAATTTTACAACAATATATATATATATATATATATATATATATATATATATATATATATATATATATATATAATTTTATTTATATAGGTGATATGTTAATGTATCTTTTGGAACAACCTGAAACTGCTGGAGATGTGTTTTGCGATCCCGCTGAGCATATTAACGATTTAAATGTTCGTTTAGATTCTAGAAGACAGTCTTATCTTGATTCAAAGAGTGCTGCTCTTCAAGGTTTGTATTGTTAAAGTTCGAAGACTTGTACCATACTAGTTAACTTAGTGAAAATCGCTATAGACCAATTATTTTACAGAAAAATAAATGGATTAATAGATTTCAATTGAGAAATGAATTAAAATTAAACATTTATAAATAAGTAAATAGATCTAAGCGTTTAGCGATTGTTCTTATTTCTATTTTTATTGTTTTTATTCTTCACATTCACTAATTTAACTATATTTTATTTAAGTAATAATACAATTTCGTATATTAAAATATACATATATGTACATTTTTTAAATTACAGGTCATCTGACAGGAACTTCAAAACAAGAAGAAAAGAGTTCAGGCCATGGAATTGTTTCGCAAACAGCTGGCGGGTTTCACTCTAGTTCTTCTAATATTGGTGGATCTTCAGTAATTTATACAACATCTTATAATCGGACATATACACAATCTGGTAATTTTAATTACACTTACTTTATAGACATAGTGAATAAAAAGTTTTTGATTATTTAATTTTTAATAGGAGGACGTACTTTAACTGACGAACAAAAAAGAAAAATTGACGAAGAAGAAAAAAGAATTGGAGCTGAAAGTGGAGATGCTTCACAAATTCACTCCCAAAGAGCTAAGGAAGCTCATTTATCTAATACTGTTCAAAATGGTGGTAGTGTAGGAAGTTGGAATTCAAAAATGAACAATAATGGAAGTGGGGGTACCTGGCATTATGAGAAAAGCTATTTTAATACATCTAATGCTAATGTTGGAGGAAAAATTGATAACGGTAGAGTTATATACCATTATGGATATCAAGATTATGGCAATGTTGGCAAAAATCAAGGAAAGATTATAACGGATACATCTACAGGCACAACATATATTCAGAGCGGAAAATCGGGCAATGCAGAAACTAATTATGGCACTAATAGTCAGTTTGGAGCTGTAGTTGGAAATAATCGAGATAGAATTGAAAGTTCTCAAGAAGGGCATTGGAGTAATACTCAAAGCTCCATTGATTCTGCGCAAGATGGAAATGTTTTATATAAAAACTATCCACAAACTGAATATTATAATCGTAGCTATACAGTAATAACTCAAGGTAAACCTGTAATTCATCATGCCGTATGGAATGTAACATCTATCAAAGATGCTGATGGTAATATTAGAAAAACTGAGAGCAGTACAGAATTTTATACTGTTGGTGCTGAAGGTGAAATTGGAAGTTCGTTTAATAATAGGTATGTTTAAAAAACAGTATTTGATGATGTAATTTCGGTGTTATTATAGTAATATTCAATTTTAGGATAAAAAATTCTAACAGTCGTGAAGATTCTTATAGTACGACTTATCAAGGTTCTAGTTCACAAGAATATCATCCTAGTGGGAATATTCATAGTAGTGTTCAATATCAAGGAGCTCAAATTAATGGTGGTAGGAATGTTGGAGGACAAGGTCATTATACTGAAACAAAATATAATTACAATCAAGATGGTGAACATCAAGGACAAGACAGAGGTGGTTATTATTCACAATCTAGTGAATTAGAGCAAAGACAAGGTGGCAGTACTCGATATGGTTCTGGATCTTACGCATCAGGAGGTGCGAGACATATTAATGTTGGTGGTCAACAAGAGATTAAACGAAATAATTCATATGAAAGGTATATTATTAAGTGTGTTATTGACTATCTTTTTATCATTGCCTAGGATTTATAAAATAAGATTATTTTCATAGAAGTTGGAGTAACGGAGCTGAAATTTATGGTTCAGGCGGTGAAGGACGTCATGTATTATCGACCGAAGAAACCATAAATAAAGATTTAGCAAATGCTGGTTCTCAAACATTTGTAGTTAATCAAGGATCCGGAAATGGGCATGTAGCTGGAAATACATATATTGGAAGTGGACAAAGTTCTGGTTCAATAGGATCCGTAGCTGCTGGAAAAGGATTTAGAATGGGTACATTAGATTTGGGTCCACTTCAAAGCATTGAAGAAACTGGTGGTTCTAGTGGGTCTTATGATCAAAATCGAATACGAACCAATAGTAATCAAGGACAACAAAAAAATAATTGGAATGGGCGTCAATCTCAAGGTAGATTTTAAATAAATCACTCTTTATTAAAATAAAAAAGGGTTTTAATTAACCATATTTTATATTAGATTCTAATTCCTATGAATCATCTTCGTCTTATCAATGGAAATCTGATGTAATAACTGGAGATAATATTCAAACTAGCCAACCAAGCGAACATTTTCGTTGGGATCATCAACGACGCGTTAAGCGACAAATAACGAAAGAAGAGCAGGATGCTTATAACAAAGCTAATCAGGAAGACTTAGAAAATGCTATGAGTTGTCAACATTTGAAATGTGCCGTAATGAGATGTGTTACAGGACCTATTTATGGAAACAAGGAAATTTGGATTGCTTTAAGAACAAGGGTGAACGCGCAAACTCTTAATAAGGTAATTTTTATAAAAATATATAAATATATTTTAAAATAATGATTCGATTCATTGGATGAATATTGTTCTTTAGATAACATCTGAAAAACCAATCGAATTAAAATCAGTTGGTGTAATAAGAACTTTGAATATTCAGCACATAGGAACACCCTTACAGAAACAACCACGTGCTAAACAAGCAGTGACAGTAATTCAATCAAGTATACCGCCACAGGAAACTAAACCGGTTCCACTCTGGGTCGTTTTATTATCAGCATTCGCTGGAACCGTGCTATTACTTCTGCTCATTTTAGCATTGTACAAGGTAGTACAATATTTTGAACTTTCGAATAAAAATATTCTTTGAAGACTCTTAACGATATACAGATCCTAAAGCTAATTTAGTTGTAGATATAATATTTGTTTTTTTTTTTATTTTAGCTTGGTTTCTTCAGAAGACACAGACCGGAAACACCTGAAAGACAGCCTTTAAATCGCAATGGATATGGTCATGGAGATGAACAATTGTGACAGTCTTCATCAACAGAACCCACGCGTTATTAACACATTTCAGCGGAAGAAATTACAAAAATAAATATTTTTGGTTATCGAGATATCAGTGAAAGCCTAAATCTAACTGCGTATGACTAATTATTACAGTGTATGAGTTTGATATGAACGAAATTGAACTTTTTTTTGAGTAATTTAATATACATGGAGACTTTTAATAAAATGAAACTATTTAATTAGTAATGATTGAAAGAAGATTTAGGTATATGAAAAATATATGTAATTCGATGTTAGTTGATTGAAAATGTTGAAAAATTGTAAATTATGAAAATATTGCTTTAAACGTGCCATTTCGTACAGTTGTATAAATAGTATGCTATACATATAATAGAATATAATGTTTAAAAGAATAAATGGCTTTTTCACGATGGTGCCTTACAGTGATTAGCTCTCACGAGCGATTGCTATCTTAATTTAGATCATTATTGCAATAAAGTGTTGTTTACTCGTTTATTAAGGATTGTCCACCATTAAATATAATATATATATATATATATATATATATATATATATATATATATATATATATATATATATATTCGTTCATATTCATAATGCTTAAACCATGTGTGTTTGTGTATTCTAAAAAATCAACTTGAAATTGTTCGTTTTTACATTTACGTTTATTCTGCTAAGTTAAGAATAATACCACGAGGCTTTTTTTATATTGAACATATGTGAATTTAACTTTTATAGTTGCGATGGTCAGTAATTGCTATTTGCAAAATCTAATAAACTGTTTGTATTTTTTAATGTACCATTATTAGTATTAAAACGGTTGATTTGAAATGCCTCTATGATGTGAATATAATTTATATATATTGATGTGACATACCAGTAGTTCAATTATACACACACACACACACATATATATATATATATATATATATATATATATATAAGATGTAATAATATATGTAATTTACAATTGTTTGCCATTAGCGTTTTGTATTTAAAGAAGGATGCGCGCGCGAGGAATGTCTTATTTTTAACGTCTGGTTGTGGATCAATGTGTTATACTATTAATTGAATCTCAAATTAATAAATTGTATTTCTATCAATATATTTAATATTAGACTGACAAATGTAAAACACAAATTATAAATTGCAACGTTTGCGCGGTGTAAACAAAGCTTAATAATGTTAAAAAAAAAACAATTAAGGAATTAAAAGTTCGTAGTCAGAGAGTATTAATGCCAAAATTATTTTATTGTTATCATTTTTACAACATATTCGATTTTAATAGTCATAGTTGATTAATCGGTTTTCGTTGTAAGCGCTTTTAATGTAAAATTATTTAGTTTAATAATATTGAAAAATAATGTTAATAATAATATAAATGTATTACAATTACTGCCATAATTATATGACAAAATGCAAAACTTAGTCAGATCTTTTGCGAATGTCGAAACCTAATTGTAAATATTTGTAAAGTTTTTTTTTTTGAATCCAATCGGTAGCAATGCAATGATTATTGGAATCATTAAAATAATGTTTCGCTATTTTCATTACTGTTGCCATATTAGTATAATATTATTAATAGTAAAGCTGCTAGAAAAATGTTATCCAATTTTGAAAGTACCTTTTTAATTGCTTCGGAATGTCTCTAATTTTCTGTGTTTGATAATTAATATGTAATAATTGAAGAATCTGTAATTATACAAAAACAATTTTTATAAAATTATGGCTAAAACTATTCAACCGAGTTATGAAAATTATTCAATAAAAAGCAAGACGAATTTTATATTTGTAAAAATTAACAATTCTGATTTCTATCTTATTTTATTTTTTATGATTTGAAAATCAGAAAGAGAGAGAGAGAGAGAGAGAGAGAGAGAGGGAGGGAGGGAGATGGGTGTTTCTGGCTAAAGCACTATGTGAAATAAATTTAAATAATATAATATTTATTTCTTTAGAAATATATTATGAAATATCACAATATATTTGTGGTGCTATAACTAATATCATTGTCGTGATCTGATTCATTTATAGAATATGAAATTATTTATTTATAAGTCATCCACTAAAATACGTTTCATTTTCAAAATCAGTTTTATACATATATTTTTTTTAATTATATATATATATATATATATATATATATATGTATATATATATATATATATATATATATATATATATATGTATATATATATATATATATATATATATATATATATATATATTTGTTTTCGATTGTGATAAAACTATTTTAACAGTTAATTTTTATGATAAATGTTATTTTTAATAGCTAACTTATTAATTTATAATCATATCATACACAATATTTACAAAAAATATTTCACATTTATTTAACTGTTACTTATTATTCGTATTAGATCATTTAAATTATATATAATAATAATGCCTTTATTATTACATTTAAAAATAGAATGCCTTATATAAATGAAAACATTAATTGTGCCTCAGTAAAAGTCTGAAATAGTATCGTATTTAATGGGTAATAATAATAAAATCTAACATATTGGGGATTTTTATAGTATATAATCTGTATTTCGCTTGTACTTATCCATATTTGAAATAAGATAATATTAAAAAAAAAAATAACCTGCGTTATTTAATTTATATTATTATATATAACAAAACACGGATATTGTGTTGCACGCTTTATGATTTTTTTAAAACGCGAAATCATATTTTTTTTTATCGTTGACACAAATTTATTTACAAATAAATGGTAATACTCAATACTGAAAAACGCAAATAAATCGACATTCGTTTGTTACTTTTTACCAATACTTTACATTGTGAAATTTATATAATTTGTTATCTAAAGTGTCTGTTAAATTGATTAATGAGATGTTTTCTGTAAATAAATGATTTTTGTAAAATAAAAGTGCAATATTATTGTTTTCTACTTTATATGTATTTAAAGATACTTTTTTTTTTTGTTAGGTTCATTCAATTTGATAAAGATACATGCGTGTAATGGAATATAATACATATAAAATTACTGATAAAATTGTTCTGTGGAAATAATCAGTGTCTCGCAAATAGTAAAAATCATTTTTATTTTTATCCTATAAATTACGAGATACGTCTTTATTTTATTATTTTTTTTGTTAAAATCTGAATCACGAAATACTGTCAGGTCTCTTTATGCGATTTTGAAGTGTTGCGGTTTGTATTTCATCCAAAAATTACTTGGACAAACGTATATGATATAGGCTTGTTTAGGAAGCCCACGTATAGACGGTCTCCAAAATTCGAGAAACGCTCAAAACTCACTCCATTTGTTCCACTGATATATAACGTGAGCTACATAAAAAAATAGTAGAATTATCATCGCAAAGTTTAATTACTAATTACATTGTCAGAAAAGAAAGAACTATACAGTAAATATCAATTGCAGTCTCTTTTGACGACGAAGGTGATTTGTAACCACTTTGCAAACCATTATTAGATAGCGATAATAATTAATAAATGTAAAACTATATTACTTTTTAATAAAATGAAATGAATTAAGTTTGAATACAAGTTTAAGTTATTTTAATAAACTTTTCTGAAATAATTTATTAAGCAGCCTATTTCTTCTTAATTTCTGTAAACTTTTATATGCGGTTTTAAGTTAATTTTAGCTCGTTGTTTTGGTTTTATGAGATTTTAGAAAATTACAGAACGTGTCCCTTCTTTTTCAAGGTAAGTAGTCTTTTAATGCGATTTTTTTTTATTTATATGCTCTTTTCTGTAGAACGTATCCACCACATAAAACGAGAATTTACAGTAGTTCAAATATATTTGAACGTTGTCGTTTATATTTATTTATTGATTTACTTTATTTAATGTACTATCTTACTTTTCTGCAACCTTTGAAAGGTGATATATTTACACTTAAAAAGCGCGATAATAAAATAATAAATAAAAATGCAACTTAACAGCAGTTTTTATAATTGTTCTTTCATAAGTTTGTTGCTTCTAATTATGAATCGATCTTAAAATATATGACTAATTTCTTATATTTTATATATGAGAATACAGAATCACACGTTACTATTTAGGGAGAAATATATATATATATATATATATATATATATATATATATATATATATATATATATATATATATATATATATATATATATATATATATATATAAATATCTGGAAATCAAAGTAAATAATATTATTTTTTAATGTAAAAAAAGCAAAATGTGTTTGTTTTAACGAAATTTTAGCGTTCTTTTATAATAGTTATAACTGTATTTTTTCCTATTACAAATTCAATAATATTACAAATGTTATAGATATAATGAATATATTAAAAATCCAAATAATCAATAAATTTACTTTAATATACTATAAAAACACAACATTCTTCACATATTTCTTAAATAATCACGAAAAATTCGATTGTTTCTTTACATTGAAGACAAGTAAATGTGAAATACAATTCATGACCATTTATTATAACAATCCAGATTTCTTCGATATATTCCAATGGCACTATTATTAAAAACGTTTAAATGCGTCAATATTAATATTATAACCATAATACAAATACAACATTATATTTTTCCATTATATATGTAATAATAATTCAGCACCATCAACGTTTGAGAATTTTCATAAATCTTCATCATACATAACTGTTACAAATAACACAGTGCCAAATATGACAATTGTGATCCAAACGTTATACGAATATTAAAATAATATATATTTTTTTAAATATAAACAGTGAAAAATAACCATACAAACATACATTAATAAAAAGCTTTACATTTCGTTCACGCCACAAAATAATTAAAAAACATAGAATAATTAAAGTACTATATTATCACTCTTTAAAATTATACGATAGTTAAAAACTATGAGTTTTAAAGATCATAAGTTTCACATAAATACTTGTATATATATATATATATATATATATATATATATATATATATATATATATATATATATATATATATATATATATATATATATATATATGTAATTCTGATACCCGTCAGTCTATTTGTGTACTAATAGATTATTTCATATATTGTCGTCTTTTATTTCTAATATCACACGTTCTTTAATACTCTCATTGTCAACCATATTGATATTCATGGTTGTTGTGGAAAAATTACTAAAATCATTCTCGTTCTCTAAGTCAGAAAATAGCTTAATTTCATCATTATTGACAGGCAGAGGGATTGGATCAGGCGTCGGATTTTGTATATTATCATTTTCTAATTGAGTAATATTTTTAGAGCTTTCAATGTCGTCGAATGTTATTTTATAAGAAAAAGTTCCAAAATTTAAATCAGTTTTAGGGGATTTTGGAGAATCAATATCTAACAATAATTTTTCGGCTGATAATATGTTACAATGTATATCTTTCTGGTCTCTTTCTATTGAAGAAGTGTTTTCAGACATATTTGATGGCCTTGTTTTATTTTGTTCTTCTAATTTACTTTCTGATATTATCACTTGTTTTTGCACTTTTTCATTAAAATCCTCTTCAATAGTTGATATTTCATTAAACAGACTTTCAATTAGTTTTTGAGGTTCAATGTTAACAGATTCATTAACATTTACTATTACTGATTCGCTGGACTCATTTGCGTTTACTAGTACTAGGTCATTGTGTTTCTCTGCTGCAGTAGCAAAATTGTTAGATTTGTCATTTGCAGATTTTATAACAGTTTCTGATGATGATTTAATTGAAGAAATTTCTTCTGCATCGTTTTGTAAAGAATCTATAGATATATTTCTGTCTGATAAGTCACTTTTTTCTGTCACTAAATCATCAGTTTTACCAATGCTGAGAGAGCAATGAGGTTCTGAAGCATTTTCATTAAAATTAAAATTAGAAGTACTACAACTGTATGGTTCCTGGACATATTTGAATGGATTTTGTTCCTTGAGTTTTGCTTGTTGAGCCTTTTCTCTTATCATTAACATTTGATCTAAACGATTAACAGTTTCGTTCAATTCAGTTTCCCAAGCAATATCTCCACATTCACCACCGACTACAGGGCGAGCAGCTAATCGGCGTACTCGTCGACGCAATTCTTCTAAAGTTTCAGTATCATCGTTTATATCCATTTCAGGAGGAATATTTCTCACACTCAAATCATTCCTGAAAAAAATATCAAATGAATAAAAATATTTCTTATACTGTACTTTTACAAACATTAAATAAAATATTTACATTTCCATTTCCAATGAAAAATCAGTGTAATTTTCAGCACCAACACCCGGCTCTCGCGGTCCAACAGGATATTCACTTGTACTGTCATCATATAAATCTCTCCGCTTCATATGTATTTCTTCTGAAATAGCTTCAAGTGTTTTTAAAGACTGAGAATATCGAAATTTAGCTTTAGAAACCAAGTTTTGCAAATAATTGATGCGTTCTTTTTGCGTAGCGAGTTGTTCCTGACACAATTGTTTTTCTTCAAAATAAGGTCTTGACTTGATGACATATTTTCGAAGTTGTTCCTCTAATTGTTGTAGCTGAAAACCGAAACATAAAATTTTTAGAGTGTACCATGGTAAATCAAATTTTCTCAAGATTGCTTTTACTTTAGTTTCAGCAGAATTAAAAAGCTGCGCACGTTTATGATGTTCACGACCACATTCTGCTTTTTGATTTTCAGCATCCATCACCTAATTTATAAAAAAAAAAATGAAATCAATACAACAACGAACACATATATTAAAAATAAATAAAAGGAAATTACCTTAATAGTGGCGTGATTAAGCATTTCTTGCCATGCACTATCGAATTGCCATTCATGTTGATTGCTTTTAAAACGTTGTTCTGCTAACGCTACAGTCTCTTTAGCAGCAGCATGTATTTCTTGAAAGGAGACGTGAAAATTAATTAATTAAATAAATTGTTGATAAGAAGATATTTTTAATGACCAACTTGAAAACGAGAACTATTAATTATACTAGGTTAAAAACGAAAATTACAAATGATGTGTTAACCAAATTATTATGTTTGGATCATTGAATAAATATGTTATTATCTCATTATACAATTGAATATTACACACTACATGTGTTCAAAGGGAATGTGATATATTTTATTACATATTATGTTACAGTCGCTAAATTTCTCCAATAATATTGTATTATTGACAATTTTCAGTTTTGCACAATATAGCAATAATTGTTTCCGATGAAAAAATATCTAAAATATTGTATAACACAAAATATAATATAGATCAATCTTATTCCTCTTAAAATATACCTTATTTGTTATCATACACTTGTTATGATTCTATTGTTCAAAACATCAACTTAAGCCCAATGGTTTTGAACCGGTGCATTGCGAAATTTCTAAATTCAAATTATCAAGTTCACTAGCACAAAAAATAAATTTAGATTATTAGTTTTATTAAAAAAAATATGAAACTCACCACTGGCTCGTTGATATGCAACAGCGGCTCTTTGACATGCTGCACGAGCATCTTGAGCAGCTGTCAGAGCATCATGATATGGTCTCGCTCTATCGACACTATTTCCCAGGCGTTGCGCTAAACCTTTTAATCTTCTTGTTGCTTCATTTAGAAGCATTCGAAATGTCGTATTAGCCTCCTAAAGTATATAAAATATATTTTTTACTACAAAAATATATCACAAACTTTTTATTGATATATTTTCAATGAAATATCAAGAATTAATAATTTCATGAATATAATATACATATATACCATACATACACACACACACACACACACACACACACACACACATATATATATATATATATATATATATATATATATATATATATATATATATATATAAGAAACCATAAGAGTGTATAGGGTATAATTGAATTAGTTTCATATGTATGTTATAAAGAGTAAAAAAAAAAATAAATACCTCAAGTTCTAATTCCAATTTATTGATTTCTGCCGTTTCCGTGTTAAGTTTTTCCAACTCGAGCTAAAATATGAAATAAAAACTTATTAAAAAAATGTTTTTAACGAGGTTTATTTAAGATAAACAATATCTCTGCATGTTACAGCCAGTGACTAAATTATATTGACATAAACTATAATATGAATAATTGTTAAAGTATGATCACAAAAGAAAAATCAATACTATTATTAACACATATATGGTACACCTAATATTTAATGTATAGAATAACACAAATGATATTTCAAGACCAAAGCCTAATATCAATTACACATTAAACAATAATGCCACTAAAAAGGTTACTGAAGGCGTCAGTTAAAATATTATTTCTTGGGATTGTAGTATTTATACTATACATTAAAATAAGAGTGTCTGACTAAATAAAAAAGGAAACAAACATCCCAGTGTTTGATATACAGCAATCATACGAGTCAGTGAAATATTGGATATTTTAACATGTATATGGTATTGTCGATAAGATTACTAAATTATCAACAATTTTGTTGGCTGGTATTTTACAACGATTGCGTGAAATAATGTATGAAATATGTGATTTAAAAATATTTTGTTGAGAATCAAAAACTTTCTACAATTCAATTATGAGAATACGTTAAAATAAAATATGACATACCATTCTATATAATTCGCGACTCTTTGGTAAATGGTTATATTCCATTTTGCAGATACAAAATGTGTAATCGTACCAAAATCACAAAAAATAATAAGAATCAAATGCATTCATCATAAATGGATACAAAAAATAAATAGATAAGATAAATCAAATATTTTGTTTATCGCTAGTGATATCCAAAATCGTTTTAATCTAGATCAATAAATTGGTAACTTAACATAAAAGCTGTATTTGGATTGTTTATTTTTATAGTAGATGATTTAAAAGTATTTGGGGCGAAGTGAAAGATCAGTAGCTAGTGTGATTATAAATTTAATAATACATGTTGCACGCATACACACACACACACACACACACATATATATATATATATATATATATATATATATATATATATATTAAATGAATATAATAATTGTTTCCAAATTCATTATTTATGAAAAAAAAGATTTTAAAAAACTAAATACTATCAATATAATTAATTGCTTTCATAAAACTGTAAAGCGCTCAAAAATATATTTTAAATATGTAATCTATTTTATTAGTAATAAAATCTAATAATGCTGAATTATAGTAATAAAATAACTTTCAATATTCTCATAAATAAGTCTTAGATATAGAATTTTAGAAAAAGATATTTAAAATCAACAGGTCTGATGATATAATATATATTGAAAATGATCAGAATAATTTCATTCAATTTATGGTTACTAGCGATTTACAACTTTAAAATTAAATTTTATTAATATTTTACTATTATTACATTGAAATATACTATTATAAGTATTGTTGTCATGATAAAAAATATAACTATTACAAAATCGAGTTGTAAAACTACGATAAAGAAACTCAGGTTGTAGTAATATTGATTTCCATTAAATTTAATTGAATTACCATATATGAGTATTCATTAATGCATAAATTATTTAACACAACATTAGCAAATTATTCTCTATTTTATCAATTGCAGAATTAAAATTGAATTTGTGTTATAATTTACAAATAATATTTTTCCAATCGTTTTTTCAAGATGATTAAAGTTGCGAACTGGAAAAGGTCAAATTTAGAAAAAGAAATTAAAAAAAATATTAAATAAAATTTAAAAAAGTTTTCAGATGTATCAAAATTAATAATCAAGTGTTATAACACACGATACACGTATGTAAGTATATTTATTAGATAACAGAAAATTCCGTTATTTCAAAATGACAAAACAATTAAGTTTTCGTCTTAAAAAAATATCAGATATGTTTTAAAAATTGAAAAAGTGCATGTTGTTTCTCTATGATGTAATTTGCGAAAAGTGCGTCCATAGCGTGTATAGAAAATAAAATATTAACAGATAATCGTGGGTTGCAATCAAATTTCTCGCTCATAACCTGTTAAAAAGACTAGGACGTAAATAAATGTTTTCGAAATATTCTTGAATGGTCGTTACGTTTTAACATTTCAAACAAAAAATAAACGTTTCAATGTTTTTTAATTAAATCTAAGATTAATTTTTGTTTTTTAATGTATTTTGAATAACAAATTACATTAAGAAAGAAGAGGCGTCTATCGTGAATTGCACAATTGGAGAGGGGAGGGCCCAGTTAAAAGATTAAAATATGTGATTGAATAAACTGTTTACCACTTTTGTCTAAAAACAGAATTTATTTTCGACATGGTGTTCAAATAGAATTGGTGTGTTAGATAATATTATAGAATTATATTAATATGTTAATTATGGAATAGCGAAACCCTGACGTACTCCACCTTCAAAGGTGGAGTACGAGATGATAAATAGATAAAAATTTGTTCATATTCATTATAACAAACGACGCAAGGTATAATCAATATATATATATATATATATATAAAATTGTACTTTACCAAACACTGTAAGCAGAATGTTTCCTGTTGTTAATATTTGTTCAACAATGTACACATGGTTACGTAAAGCAGAAAAAAGCAAAACTGTAAATTCAGATATACTCACGTGAGTTTATCATTGTGGTTTCCAGATAAAAGTGTTTATTAATAGATTTTTTTGAACATCCAACTTGATAATCAAAATTTTGATTTCCAGATCTTCATTATTCGTTTTTATTCTGTCCTTCTCATTGTGTTAATAATAATTTAATACAATTGTCAAGTATAAACTTTTAAGAAAATTCAAGTCAATATATGAAAAACACAAATATCAAAACACAAAGATTTTTTCTTTTGAAGTATTTTTAGTATCATTTCGGCCACAAGTATTCAGAATTATAAGGCTTTATAATTAATTTATAATTGTTCATATAGTTACTCCAAAATATTAACATATTTTGGAGTAACTATACCACAACTAATAATCATGTTTTACTTTTAACACGATCTTGTTGCCAACAACAATATTTCAAAAATTTATAAATTTTCAATGAAATGATTACTAAAATTTAAAATTAAAAAAATTAAAACAATAATCCAGAATTTGATCCAAAAATTCCTCATCAACTTTTAAACGATCGTAGAAAACTCAAAAATATTTAATACCCTAAATATAGGATTTATATTCCGTTCTTTCTATTAAAAGAATAAAATACTCATTATAATAATTAATTTTACATATTATGAAGATATGATCAGAATAAAAATATATATTCTAGATATTTATATATTGATTGATATTAACAGAATATGCACATTATTTCCATTTTATTGTATTTCTAATTAAATATCAAAAATGATAAATATGGAATAATACTAGAAAAAGAAAAAAAAAAAAACAAAAAAATATGTTCAAATATATATAAATAAGATGTGATTAAATAATTTATAATATAAATAAATGATAATTAAATTTTTAAAACACTTTCATAGTTAGCAAAAAAGTGTGTTATAATACTATATGTAATATACTAATGAAACAATATTTTTACATATTTTATATGACAGTTGTACTAATTTTTATTCATAAAAAATAAATTTGCGTGACATTACAAAAATAATATTTTATAATAAAACGATATACATATATAGATATATAATTATATAACACAAAATCAATTCAACATTAAATTACACGTATTTGAGACAGAATAACATGAGATTAAATTTTATTCCAAATATGTATCGTTTTTGGATATTGTTATCATATTATAAATGCCTCGTACATGCACATAGCTACGTATACAAAACAAAGTTATATATTACATTATAATATAATTATATAGTAAATCGTGCTATGATGTTAAATTGTAAATTCAATCAAGTTTATTTCGACTTATTAGAAACGATACGTAAATAAATTGAAGAATCGAGTACGTTATTTCACCTCTAAAGAGTTTAACTAGAAAGGTTAAAACAATTCTTAATAGAAATGGAAATCAGCAAGGAATGTGAACAAATTGTAACGAAACTAATGTCATAATAGTCCATTTAGTTATAACGAACTACTTAAAATCACATTTTTCATTATTATCAAAGAAAGTTAAATGATTTTATTCATGAATAGTAAAAAATAGAGTATGAAAGAGAAAATATGTTATAAAGGATTATATATAAAAACGTAAAAACTGATATAATAATCGATTGCCAACTAACCGACAACTGTGCAATTTGGAGACAGATAGTAAAATAATTTTACTGTGGACAAGTTTAGTGTGCAAAGTTTAGTAACTAAAAATTATGTTGTGGAGAATCATACAGCATTGGATGTTTTTAACGTAAAAATTATCAGGATTATGAGATATAGTTGTAGAATATATATATATTATAAAATAATGATTATAACGTAGTATTAAATAAAACACATATTTTTAAATTTGGCAGAACTATGTCTCCAAGTCAATTAATAGTTTTCTATAAAACGCCAGTGCTTTAGTATCAGTGTATTATCGATATTTTTATTTAACAAAAATAATTCTAATTAGTGTAATAAATAATATAACAAAGTTTACTATACAACTATTTTGTGATCAAAATATAAATGAATCAATACAATTGTTTTCTTTTTTTTTTTGCTACAAAAAATACAGAAAGAAAATGTGTTTATGTAATAAATCGAAAGTTTACTGTTCAACAATTGCTGTGATCAAGGCAAATTGAAGAATATGGATAATTACTGATATCAATATTTGTACGAATTAAAAAGCGTATAAAATATATATGAATTCAAATATATAGAAAGCGAATGTATTTAAATAAATTAAAGATATATTAAGATTTTGGATATTTATAAAAGTGAAAATAAAATTATATCAAAAAATAATAATTTAAATAAAAAAAATCACAAAAACATTAAATAGATTAAGTTCAATTAAATATTGATATATCTAATTATTTTTTGCGAAAGATTAAAGTAAAATTTGCCACGATAATTTTTACGTTTTACATATGAAAGTAACTTTTATTAACAAGTTATTATATAATTGTTCAAAAATACTAAAAAAATCTAATATTTTTTTAATAATTAATAATAATATAATATATATATATATATATATATATATATATATATATATATATATATATATATATATATATATATATACATACACACACGACAGTATTGTAAAATTTTCTGGAGACAATAACCTTTAACAGTTAACCTTTTTTCTATATAAATAACTAAAAAATAATACATTTTAAAGAAATATAATGAATTTAACAAACATATTTACAGAAATAAATGTAAGTATGGAATTATACCGAGATTCATTCTCTATTTTATTTATTTCTATTTTTTTTGATATTTATTATCATTTATGAAGTTTTAGAAAAGAAAAACTATAGGATATATAGCAATTAAAATGAGAAAAAATATGGCAACATAAGTCATCATAACTTAATATTAAATGTATTTTATAACACATACACAGAAACAATTATTCTTCCATATACAATTAAAATTTAATGTAAAGATTACTAAACTAACATAAAAATACGAATTATATTCACTGGGAGTATATATGAAATATTAATAAACACGAAGAAATAATTGGTAACTAAGTAAAAAAACTTGAAAGAAAATTTCAAGATGATTAAAATAGGTACCTTCAAATGTTAAAATATTTTTATTGCATATAGTTTATACTAACAATTTTCAATTGTAAATATTTAAATATTGCCATTAAAAATAATAAAATCTAAAGATAGTGAAAATAATATTGATAAAAACTAAGTATATTTTGATCAATGCAAAAACATTTTTAATTAATTAAATAAATTCTATAAAATAAAATTCTTTTCCTTTGTTGAAATTAATATTACCTAAAGTGTAATAAGAATTATAATGCAATCGATTAAAATAAAAATCAATCTTTAGGCACGCGATTAATTTATGAGAGCACTAGATACATAATCCCTTATGGCTCACAATAAGGCTTTGTTACCATACTCGGATCTAGTAATAGTAAGTCTAGATGTTTATAGTAAAGATCAAATGGCTTACATTAATAATTGCAAATATTAATTGTAAAAGCGATAAAAAATGAAGATCTAACCTTCGCACGATGCTCCTTTCTTATTACAGCCACTGTTATATATTTTAAATACGATGAAAATTTTTGCATAAAGCATTTTACTGATAGACTTGCACGTTTCATTAATGTCAAAATTACAATAATATTTATCAAGTATTCTATATAATCATTTATCAGCATTATAAAGTAGAGTAGTAGTGAAACTGTATTGTTATGATGAATAAATAATTGTATAAAATATTGGGAGAGTACACTTTTACCTTGATATTTTAAATAATATCTATTAACAAAATAACAATTACAAATAGAATGGTAATGTTTTTACAGTTATTATTTATAAAAATATGAATATTCATTATTTTAATGCAAATACGACGATGCTCATTGGCGTTGTCGTTGACAGAGGACCATCAATACAAAAAAATGAAATAATTCAGATAATAGAACTAGAAAATGAACAATACACTGGATTAATAATAGTATAACAATAGCTGGTTTTCGAGCAATTTAAGTTGATTTTAAAAGGAACTAAGCGTTTCAAAAATACTGATAAATAAATATATCTTATAAAATATACAATCAAGCTAGCTTATAATACGAAAGTACATCATACGAGGTTTACCTGTACTTCTTCATGTATAGGTAACATTTTCGAATGTGCCCATGACTAAACGATAACTGCTAAAATTTTGTTCATAGAGATTTCATTATTATTATTTTATTACTACATTATAAATAATTACAGTGGTACCCTTTGCATTTGACCTCCCATTTTAAATCGCATGCTGTGTAGTAAATATTTCATTCTATTAAATAACATTCAATTAGAAAATATTTGCTTACCTTTGGTCAAATGTTTGGGAGCGATGTCGTGCAATTTACACAATGTAACTTTAATATCAAAATTATATCGTGTTACACTTTGAAAGTGTGCATATACATATCGACAATTCGTTCTTTAATAATATACAGAAAATCTTCAACTTATATGAATCTATTCTTTCTTAAGTCGGAATATAGTAATCCACTGATTTAATATTTCATGAAAAGAAAAAATATGAGTAGAAAGCGTGACACTAATAATATAAAAAATACAAATAACATATAAACAGCGATTGGACTATACAAATACTTTTTCATATTTGATATTAATAAAAATCGATTTCCAATACTCAACAAAAATTAAAATAAAAAAAATATCATGTACATATAAAGATACTGATTTTAACCTTATATAGTAACAATAATAGTTGTAATAACAGTGATAGAATTCACATAAGTAATCATTAAACATACTAATTTTCAAATTGTAATAATAAATTGATTTATTAGTATGAATGTTAATTTTGCTAAAAATATAATATAATTTTATGCCATTTTTGTCAGAAAATGAATATTTTTGTCACTATTCTATTGAAATAGACTTAATTTTGGAATCATACAAGTCGGAGATTATCTGTAAAGATAATATAATAATTACATTTATACATAAAAGGCATCATTGCACTTGAAAAGTAATAAGAGTTAAAGAAAAAAAAATTATATATATATATATATATATATATATATATATATATATATATATATATATAGTATAATTGAACGACGAGGCCAGTCAGTTGTGCATTAGACAGTCGACGGGCTTTATATGATGCTTACAGTGTTTGTAAAGTTGCCTTAAAATTAATATATGCTCAATGTAAATTGAATACGTACCGCACATATCATTGTTCCAAGCTGTCGCTTGCTATAAACTATCAAGCTAAATTCAAAATGGGAATATGCCGCTTTAGAAAACTATATATAAAAAAGGAGGATCTGGGAGATACTATGAGAGCCATTCAATCGAATGGTTGTGTGAAAGAGCCTATATGAAGAAATATATCTAATAAAATAATAAAATATTCTGATGAAAACTTGCACATTAATCAATTTACATATCTTAAGGATTCCTTAACTTACTAGGACGTGAGCAACCGATTACCGATTGAACAAATATTCTGGATGAAGAAGAATGATTTTTTAATGCAAAAAATGATCCTAAATAATTTGAACTGAACATGCTTACACTAATGACTCAATGAGTATAAAACTAGGTTTTCATTCATCACATTCATTTAATAACCAATTAATTCTTATAAGAACAAAATCCCTGACAGTCTTATCTAGTTAGATAAAAAAAATTCTCAAAATATCTCAAAATTGGAAAAAGACTAAATTATGATAAAAAAAAAACGTCGCAGCCTAATGCACCCCTGTCATAACCTCATTATTATTATTTCACTATTATCACACTTCATCTTTTATATCACTGCTATCTCCTATACTTCTTTTTTATTAAATTATATTATTCACCATCACAAATGTATTTTCCACAAACAAATCTTCTTTTAACGAGAGATAAACGATAACCAGCACCAATAAGTTCAAATTCTACTCCGGAAAGTGTAGCACCTTCACAATTAAATTGGGATGTAATAGTTGCTTTCGTCGATGGGCCAGAACTTAACTCGACATGAGCTCGAAGAGAACCAACACCGTGATTGTCCGAATGTTGGGACAGTTCTGTGAACTTCCACAGTAAACTAGACATATCAGCACTCGTTTGACAAGTTGGTCTCGAGTTGGCTTTTTGCATAACACCATTCATCGGCACTGTTATCGCTAAATTTAAGAGCGGAGATGGAGAACTCATCGCATGGGAATTATATTTGTAATCAATTTTTAAATCCGTATGTGTTTTTTCACACTTCCAATATGCAACTAATTGGAATGGACACGACGAGGCACCAAATTTAGGTTTAATTTGATATTTTAATATGTCTACATTAAAATAAGCTGCGCCAGGATTCTTTTCAGATTGTCTTTTCAACAGTGATGTGAGCGCATTCATGTTGAATTCTAATACAATATGATCTCTGGATAAAGCTTGATTGATATTTACCAGTTGTTTGTTAGGCATCACGTTATCTAATTTTGAAGTATTTTTTAAGCGAACGCAAAGTTTTGCCGGATTCGGATTATTAGCCAAAACTCCGACTATACCAGTAGGAAAAGAAAGCATCATGTCACCGGACATTTTGACTTGACATTTCGATTCGTCTGTTCCCCTAAAGTAAGAATGTATAATCTCGTGAAAAGCCACAGCGAGAGGTATCGTATCTGCCATACCGATCGTTAAAGGAGAAGGACCACGAGACGTGGCGGTCACACCTGCCGTTCTAAATTCTCCGGTGTCTGAACGACGAGATGGCGGTCTAGGTATCGCAATATTCGTCGCCGAAGGAGTCACCACTCGTTTCTCATTGGTTGTTTGACTCAAGTCTCCAACTTCAGAGAAAAGATCTCCGACATCCGCGGAAGAATTGGGCGTCGGACTTTCTAAGAGAGCACCGTGTGAATTTTGCAAAGGCGCGTACGGATTACCGGTATTGCTCAAAGGAGATGCCGGATTACTTCCGGTGGGACTTTGGAATAAATTAAGCCCTAACAGATCGCTACTAGGTTTTGCTAAATTCGCATTGGAACCCCTCCTCGTAGTTCCGGCCGGAAACAACGATAAATTTTCAACAGTGGCTAACAACTCGTCAACGCTCGCAGAAATCGGTGCGGCGCCATTATTTAAAGGTTTAATTTCTACATGTATTTTTTGTCCTCTGTCATCTTCGGAATCAGAATCGGAAGTCGAATATATACTTCCTTTGTCATCTTTCGGTCTTATGCAATAACCGTCTTCGTCGACTTCCGGCGACTGGATCGACTCTAAATCTTTCGAAGCGGTCTCCTCTTCCTTTTCTTCTAAATCGGATTTGTCTTCCACGGTTCCGACAGTTTCGCCGGCTTCCTCTTTCTTCTTTTTGGACTTTTTAAGTTTGGCTTTGGCCCGTTTGCTGCGCAAAAACCATCTCGATTCCCTCAGAGGATTTCGACCCATCTGCGATTCGTCGACCTTTTCCGTCGACTGAGGAGCGGCGTTAGATTGCGTTCCGCTGGGACTCGAAGGCGCCGAGCACGGCGCCGCACCGTCGAGAACGTTACTCGGTTCGTCTTTGCTTTGAAAATTAGGAGTGAACAGATTAAGAAGAGAGGTCGTGCGTCTGGAGGTTTTCACCGCGAACGAAGGTTCCTTTTTGGCCGATTTCAACACGGACGCGTTATTTTTGTGCGACCCGTTTGCGACGGCGCCCACCTGGTCACTTTCCGAAATCGAATTATTAGCGGACGCAGACTTGACGGAGGACGCGTTCGGGTCGATCGCCGACGGCTTCTCCAGCGAATTGTATTTGTCGACGACGAACTGCTCCAGGAGCTTGTCGACGGTCATCTCCAAGCACTGATGTTTGAAGTCGACGTGAACCTGTCCGACGAGGTCGTGATTGTTTTGCACGAGTTCGATATAAGCGCCGACGAACTGTTTCATCTGCTTGAGGTGCGCCTCTTCGACGTCCTGAAAGTGTTTGCAGGTGAGCGACATCTTGCGCTCGAACTCGTGTTTGACGATCGAATACTTGTCGGCGAGCAGCCGGTATTCCTCGTGCAGCTTCTTCAGCTTCGACTCGGCCTTTTCGACGTCTTTCGCGGACGCGTTCTCTTTGCGCAGCTTCTCGAGCTCTAGCGCTTTGCCCGTGTACACGTCCTTGGCCTTGTGCAGCGCCTGCTTGGCGTTCTGCATAACTAGCGCTACCTCGAGCGTGCTCGACTCCGAGTCCTTGACGGACTTGTGCTTCTTGTGCAGGTCGTCCGCGTAGCGAGACACGTCTTTGACCAGCTCGGTCACCTTGTGAAACATGTGCTGGTGTAGCGTGGACAGCTTCTCCGCGGAGCCGCGGAAGACGGCCCAGACGGGTGCGAACGTGCCCTGGACGCAGTTGCCCGCCGCCTGCTTGGCCAGCTTGGCGAGCAGCTTGCAGTTGGTCTCCTCGACGGCGGAACGCTCGCGCAGGAACTCGGAGAACTCCTTGCTCGCGCTCAGCCCATACTTCATGTTCTGATAGAGGATGTCGTAGCCGTTGTGCTCGGCGGCGAAACATTCGGCGAACGTGCGCGTCATTTTGGTTCTTTACGTTCGTAGGGAGGGGTGCTCAAACGGCTCCGTTACTGACCTGGATGCGAGGATCGAGCTCGTCTCCGACGCCGACGTCGCCCATCGCACGATGTCGACGACGCGCTTTCCGCAGACGAATCGCAGCACCGCCGCGCCTCCGCACCTCTGCGCCTCTGCGCCTCTGCGACAACCGTCGGGCACCGCGTCCTCGGACGACGTCAACGCCCGTCGCCGAATAAGCGCGCTTCGCATAATAAACGCGAAACGACACCGAATTTTATTGCAATTTCTAAAACGGGTAAAAATTGCTAAATTGTAATTTAGAAATTGGGATTTGAAAGTGCGTTCAAAGTAAAATTTTAAGGCGAACGGTTATCGGCAAAAATAAAAATACAAACGGACGTGGAAAAAAGAAAACGTTTAGAGCGGCGCGTTCGGGTCGCGGTCGACGGGCGCGCTGTCATATCGTCGGCCGTATCGCAGCGCGCCGCGAACATGTCGTTTCACGATTCGTATTCGATGGAGGAGTACGAGCCGGACGACGAGGACTACGACGACCTCGACGAGTACAAGGACAAGGACAACGTCCCCGGGGAGGGCGAAGGCGACGGCGACGGCGACGGCGACGCGCGCGATTCCGACGAAGGTACGTTTCGTTGTTTTCCTTGCAAAGGTGCGAGTCGAGTCGCCGCCAGCCCATATATAATACCGCGCGCCTATATATATTTCTAGACACCGAGGAGGCCAGCGAGACCGACATGGGAAATCACGAACAGCCCAGAGAAATCAGAGAAGAGTGAGCGCTCCGTTTCCGCATCTCGATTGCGTTGCGTTGCGTTGTGTTGCGTTCGATTTTTCATTTTTCTATCGTTTTAGGATTTATCAAGATAAATTAGAAAATTTACATTTACAATTGAGGCAGCTGAAAGAGTACGCGCATCCGGAATACGCGAAGCGCCTTCAGAAACTCGAGCAGCAATACGGCGAACGCATCCAATTGAACCAACTGCATTACGATTATTCTATGCAGTGGATAGAGCAAGATTATATATCCGAGCAGAAGGCCGCCGCTAAAGAATTCGAAGAGAAGAAAGTCGAACTGAAAGAAAATCTCATAGCAGACTTTGAAGATAAGAAAAAACACATCGAAAACGAGAGACACAATATGGAATTGAACGGCGATTCCATGGAGGTGACCGTGCGCTCAGTCGCGTCTTACGCTTCTTTTTTCCTTTGACGCGAACGTTCGTTTCTTTCGCAGGTGAAACCCGTTATGACTCGGAAGCTGCGACGTCGACCCAACGATCCGCCTCCCGTTCCCGATAAAAGAAGGAAACCGCTCACGACGAATCTCATTTACCTTTTAGAAGAGAGAGAAATCGACAGCGATCTGAGACAGATCAATCGGGCGAGGCCGCCGATGAATCAACCCCGAAAGCATCACGCGTCTCCAAATTCGCCCATTTCGCACGCGATAGAAACCAGTATATTCCGTCTCCGTTTATATTTATTACGCTCTCTGCGCGCTTAACGTTCGCTTTCGTAATTTTAGATTCGAACTCTACCGAAAATAGAGTTCCGTCGCCTCATTCGGACGTTCGAGTGGAAGACGGAAAATTGTCTTACGACAAGCGATGGTATCACCGAGGTCAGAGCATATTCGTCGAAGAAAGGGGTTATCCTCGATTTCCGGCTCACATTACCGCCATCGGACCCGATTGCGTAAATATAAAACTCTTCTATACGAAATAATATCGTAACTCTGAAAAGATATTTATCGCTTATATTTGATTGCGTTTTGTTATTCGTGTCTGACGTTAGGTTCTTCGACGTATTAGGAATTTAAATATCTTTCTTTTTATATTTATTAGATTTGGGTGAAGAAGGCCGCGCCGGATGGCAACAACAAAATGAGGATATACATTTCGTTCTTGGCGAAAGGCAAAGTTACGATAAAAAGAAGAGCACCGTAATATAATGTAAATTAATTTATCTATTGAAAGTTTTGTAATATAGTACAAAAATAATCTCAAGTTTAATTTGTTGTTAATGAAATATCATAATTAATGTTTGCGATGAGTCATTTTTGCACTCCAGATATATTATTATAGCGTTTGATTTTTGTTCCTATTTACGTTTCTTTTTATTAACGTATTCATCTTAAACGAATTAATAGATTATTTTTAATGTATATTATAAACATTGTCATAAGTTTAATTGTAATTTCTATTTTTATAAAAAATATGATAAACAATTTTCAAATATTTGTTTTAATAATATATTTGTGAATATAGTTTAAAAAAATAAATAAATCATTTTAACGATAGCAAATGGATTTTTTATGTAATGCCAGTTTTACAACTTAAGTACGACAACAATATCTAAGGAAGAAAAAATGATTTTGTAACTGATAATCGAGTTCTGTCAATTGAAGATAAACTATGTCTTGAGCTGTTCAAAATCATAATTCATATTTGTATAATATATTATAAATATACATTTAACAAATTTAAGCTCTTAAATTATTTTTTATAATTGCTATATTTGATTTTCTTTTATTTTCAGTTACAATTAAACTTACTTCAAAGTGAATTATTTTCAATTAGTACATATTTTATACCTGTGGTGGCGAACCTTTTTATGTGCGCCTGCCAGAAAATCATAAATATTGTTTATCGTGACAATCTAAACCTACTGCGCGCTTTCAATTGATCATTTTCAAAATTTCATGTTTTTTTTTTTTTTTTTTGTAGAAAGCGTTATTGTATTACCTTTTAATTTTGTGACATTTTTTCGTATATAATCCATTTTATTATATTAAAAACTTTTTTTAAGGTTTACTTTTTGAAAAAAAAATTGGCACTGGTCTTACTCACCCTGACAGGCCATTTGACGCTTGAATATTTCTAATCGTTTATAATTATATTCTTTCTTAAAACATATTTTAATTATTGTTTCATATTATTTTACATTCAACGAAAGTAATTTAAGTGGATTATAAGATGTCATTTGATCAATAATTAAGACATTTTTCTTCTTAATTGATCATAATATAAGAAAATAGAAGCATTACAAGAAATAAAATCCAGCAATTTTGAGAACAATTATAAACCAAAATTTAGAGATTTATTCGGTTTAACAATAAAATACAACGCCAGCTACAAGAATTGATAAACTGATAAATTTGTAATAATTTTTAAAGTTTAGAGTAGCCAAAACTGTTCTAAATTGGGATCATATTTTTCTTTAATTTCCAACGGTAGCATGGTATAAATTTACTCATTAAATGCCTGAGAAACTGAATCAAATTGTATATCAAATACAATTTTGATTATTTTCCGATGTAAATGGTAAAGTTGTCGTATACGAAACTTACTTTTAAAATTATATCAAATTATGCTTCAATGTTAAAATTAATCTTTATTAAATTCAATTTATTAATAAATCTTTCACGTGCCAGCAAATTTTTTGTACGTTCCATTTCCGACACCACGGTTTTATACTATCTGTGTTTTGTTGTTTATTTTTATAATTAGGTATTACTTAGGTAAGGTGATTATTTAATGATTAGTATTTATATATTATTTCAAACATAATAATTTGAAACTAAATATATTAAATTATTATTTTCATAATTAAATATCTCAGAATTTTTTATCCCTCTAATGTACTAAAAGATGTCGCTAGTAAAAATTTGATATTGGAAAATACCAGTAGTTAATGGTGAATGTAAGTTGTAAGAAAAAGATTCAGTATTCTAAGTTAAAAACAACATTGATAAAAGTTAAGATTTGTTAGAAGCAGCGTGTATCTGAGAGAGTGAATACCTTGTCCAGTATATGTCATACAAATTATAATAATCTTTACAAATGTATACAACATAAAATCGTCTCGATATATAATAGTTTAATACATAGATCGTCGTCTTTAGATTGTATTAGTTCGGAACGGTGTTCATTTGGGGTAGTGCATGCTTAACCAGATATAAAACAATCTTTAGGAACATATTTAACTTTCTCGGTGTATAATATAAAGAAAAAATAAAAAATTTTATGAATGTAAATAATATGGAATCATTTCTGCGTGTGGATCGCTTTTGTATTGTTTCGGTTGCTTAAAATTTGCTAGATTCATTTCACAAAAAATACATTTTATCTGTTTTTAATATAACGGTTTTAGAACATTTGCTCATACCTAGCGTACCTTAAAAATATACGTCATACGTCACTAGAAAATATCAATTATAGTAATTATATTGTATAAGTACGTCAATGTTCAATAATTAAATTTGAACTGAAATGTTTGGAACCTTCTTGAATAATTCAAAAGGTTATGTTTAATATATATTGCGTAATTAGATTTTTATTTAACTGAGTTGCTTTTATTAATTAATAATGTTTTTTAAATGTGTCACTTTCAAATTAGTCAGTTTTTGGTTATTGGAAAAAAATAAATATTTACTGGGTGTTTTGTATTTGTCATCTTATTTATTCAATATTTTATCATGTTTTAACATTTTTCATATGAATTGTTGATTTAGTTCCAAATTTCCATTATTTATGTAGTAATTCTAACACACACACACACACACACACACACATATATATATATATATATATATATATATATATATACGATTACATACAAAATATAATAGGAATACAAACTACAATTCTTCTTCTTCACGCCGTCTCCCCAAGAAGGTTGGCGATCTACACGGCTAAAGAAACTTTCGATAAAGCCATTCGAAAAACAAAACTACAATTAGTAAAAAATTTAATCTTGATGCTATTTACAAATGAGTTCATTTCAAATTAAAAAAAAAATCAGTTAGTTTAAATGACAATAATTGAAAAACTTTTAACTATTGGCACTCGTGATGAATATAATTTTAGGCCATTAATTACCAACTCGTAATTTAAGTTATGCGTTTCCATTTTTTATTAGAAATTTAAAATCCAAAATTTAAACTAATATGATAGTTTAATTTTTACTAATAAAGTTAAAAAATGGAAAATAGTATTTCTATGTAATATTTCAGTAGAAATAAAATTCTAAAATACTCAATTATTTATTTAATTCAATAAAAGAGGATTTTGTCACGTTACTATAAAATGACTTAAAAATGTTAAGGATGAAATTTTTTCGAGTTTTATTTAAATATTATTATGTACTAATAGTTCCATATGCAAATTGATATATGTATTATATATATATATATATATATATATATATATATATATATATATATATATATATATTTACTTTATTAATATTAAATTGCAAATATTATTCAAAATCTTATCAAAATTAATAAAACAAAAGCGATGTGTTATTATTAAAAAATAAAATTGTATATAAAATAACATGACATTAAATTCGTATATAATAAAAAAACTTTATTTAATCTATAAGAAAAGATACGAAATTTTTAATTTCAAGACAGCATCCGATAACCGTTTTAGACGAGAGTTCGTCAAATTGTGATCTTAACAACACATTTAATGATCATGATATTATGCACTTTTATATTTTATTATAAATATATCATATGAAAAATTATATATGTAGCATAAAATTAAAACAAGATAAAAAGTGGCGATACAAATTGCATTAATAACAAAATAAAGGATGAACGGTTATTTTTACATAAAATACACATATCAATTTGTATATTCCTGATTACTTTTATTGGGAATAAATTTCGTTTCGTTATAATAGTTTTTATGTAATTTTCCTAATTTAAGATATTTTTACATGTCGTAACTTGTTGGCTATAATATATAAATAGTTTACGTTGCTTAATTTAATTTGGAAATAATATTAAATCATTTTTAATTTGTTGATGATGTCATTTGGCGCAATTTACGCTCCATACATTTTTGTTTAATTCAGCGATAACAATCGATTTTTAAAGGTGAATCGTCAACCTTTTTTTTAATAATCGGTACAACTGAATGTCAAATTCATTTTTACATATCTCTTTGTTGAGGCAAATTTTAATTTACATATGATAATAATAGGTTCTCAGACGCGTTTCTTCAAAATAATTTGAATCACGATATTAAACGAGTGTTTATATGCCTTTTTTTCTCGATTTTTGGGATTTAGATGGTAGCTTTTGTTATAGGGCCAGTTTTATAATTTGTGGACAAACTCGTTTCGACTAAGGTGAATATTTTGTATCGTTCAAAGAATGTATCAAATGTTAGCAACATGTCTTTTTTTAGTTTATCTCTTCACAGTTTCAAAAAAGCCGCGTTCAGCTCCTTCTATTTTATTTTTCAATCGATACTTTTGTGC
This sequence comes from Leptonema lineaticorne, assembly GCA_024500535.1. Classification (NCBI taxonomy): domain Eukaryota; kingdom Metazoa; phylum Arthropoda; class Insecta; order Trichoptera; family Hydropsychidae; genus Leptonema; species Leptonema lineaticorne. Next base: position 15,989,729 of record JANIJI010000013.1, read on the forward strand.
GCTGGTTTCGTTAATGTTTTACCAATTTTTATTTTTATGTCACGTAACATTGGAGTATTTAATACATTTTTTTATTTTATATTCTATTTATTAATTTTTGAAGATTATTATTTAACTATTTTTTTACTGTATTTATTATATAATATTTTATTTCTTCAATTTTTATTTGTTTTAAAAAATTTTATTAGATTAAATTATTTATGAATAATAACAAAAAATGATTTAATACTGCAGCAATTATAAAAAAAATAGCAGAAAGATAAATAAATTATGTTTTCTATTACGATTATTTTTTTAGTTTTATATTAGAAAATGAGCATTGAAATTATTTTGAATGTTTTGAAAAATACACTAAAGTATTAGTATTTTATACAATATTTCGAGTTGCAAAGACGTTTTTGATTATATCAAGAATGAATTAAATTACGATGAATGGTAGATTGTTTGTAAATCGTATATAGTATAAAGTATTACATATGTATATATATATATATATATGTTTGGGGGCGGCAGTGCGGGTGCGATAAAGGCAACCTGGCCAGAGGAATAATACTAACAGGCCAGTCTTCGGCGACACTTGATCGAAGACAGCTGGATTCATTTCATATTTGTGTCGCATTCATTGCAGTCAACGATTTTCCGACAACTTTCTGTTTCGCTTGGATCCTATGAAAATTCACACCACGTTTTGTTCCATTGGCATACATTGTTAGACGAAACGTTTTATAGCAACGCCGATTTTTCTTTTTTTTTTGTCTTCAAACCGTGAGTTTCATTTTTAATTATATTCCTAATATTTTAAAGAATTTTTACTGCAATTACCTGCTGTAATGATAATTCTATCACTACTTGAAAAAACTTTTAATATTATGGTTACTGCATAATAGCGATTACCGCCTACTAGTCACCCGCGAAATTTTCAACTTGTTTTTCTTTTAATTAAAAGTTTTAAGCAAGCTGAAACATTTTTAATTATTACATTTTTCTTCACATGTTTGTGTAATGCGTTGCTAGTTCGCCGCCTATAATTTGAGAACAAAGGCGTGTTATACTATTGCTGTAACAGAATATTGTTACAGTAATTTTTTGCTTTTCACCTATCTCATAGTTATTAAAAAATTAAATTGTCATGCATATTGTTTGGAAAACTACAAGTGCAGACACTCATATATAACACACACACACACACACACACACACACACACACACACACACATATATATATATATATATATATATATATATATATATATATATATATATATGAACTCACTCATACACACACATATACGCATTATAAAAATGTAAGAAAGTAATTATAAACATAAGAAAATAAAAGATTTTATATATTTTTCTACAAAATTAACTCGAGCTTAACGTTTCATTTTCGAAGTATAATAGTTTTCTGAGAAATATTATATTTATTGAATTAAAAACACTTAATTTCTAGAAATGTAATGTGTTAATTTTTTCTATTTATTAACATAAAATTTATAATGAGTGACCTAATTATTAAACCGCATAATTAGTAATTATTATTTATTATTGTTAATTATTATTGTAAACGGGAAAAGTTTTTTTTTTAAATTATGAGATATTTTTATTTAAACTTTTCAATAAAGCATGTTATTGTTAGATAAGAAATATCAGTTTTTTCTTTATTACTATGAAAATTAAGAGAATTGATATCGATAAAGGTAATTATTTTCATAGTTTAAATATATTTCAATAATATTGGTAATAATAAAAATATATTAGTACAAAAATATTTTTGGTACATAAAAACAATGAAATTTCTTATTTTACAGCAATGAATTATTTTTGTATGAAATTCTAATTATTCGTTTCTATAATTTTATTTTTTTTTAATTATGTAAGATAGTACATTTAGGAGTAGTAAAATTGCTTATACCTGTTTTTTTCTAAGTAAGAGATTTATTAATTTAAAAGTAATTTAAAAACATCTTAAATTGGATAAAGAAATAAAACTTTTTTTAAATTTCAGTTAATTTTTAACATCTTCCGTCTTAGGCTTACAAACTAACATATTTGGAAAATTTGTAATATTAAAAAAAAATTGCGGCCGCTTAAATTGTAACTTTTTATGATTATTAATGTACAACTTCATATTGGTGTTTTGATTTTAAAACACATCCATTGCGTTTATTTTCTCTTTTTAGAACATTTTTTTAATAGTTGTGAGCATTTTTTTCAAACCTATTTCAGCACATCTGCCACTTGGAAATGGTGATGAAATAAGTGTTCTCAATAAAGCGGAGAGTGCATCAATGGAGATTTTATTATCTCATTATATACAGCTATTTCTGTAAAGCTTTTGACCATTAAGATGGTGAAGCAAACAGTCAAAGAAAGCGGTATTTACTAAAATAATTATTTTTTCTACATTAGGCGCGAACGTGTTTGTAATAATAGCTTTTCATTTTCAAATGAAAATTATTGCTCTTCTATATAATATCTTTTCATATTTTTGATATCCGTTAGAATTAATTCTGCATTGTGTGCGTATTTTTACTCCAATATTGTATTCTACATCGTTGTATTGAATGTTTGGTATATATATATATTCCTTGATAGTTTTTTTACTCACGAGAGAGCTAATATGATATTGAAAAAGGCCGGGAAAAGGTACAAAAATCAACAAGTTTGTATAAAAATAGTGTGCCGAAATATTGACGATTTTGAATTTGTCAGGGTTTCTCAGACGTATGGTGATGAATTTAGTAATTAAAGTAAGTCGCTGCACCGTAACAAATATTAATAGATAATTACATTCTAATATTTTAGAATAAACTGTTTAATAATTTGTCTTCATTTTGTAATTTACGTTGTTTTATAATTAAATTAATTCATTATTACTGTGACTCCTGTTTTGGAAATATTCATAGTTTAAATATATATTATCAAATGTTTTAAATAAAAAAAACCTATTAAAAAATATGATAAAAATTTAAATTACACAAAGATAACTTAATTAGTATATTCATCACTTTAGATAGAGTAGACGCGACTATCTTATCATCTAGACAACCCCGAAGCCATCAGGTGCATCTGGATGTTTATTTATATATATATATATATATATATATATATATATATATATATATATATATATATATATTTGAATACGTTATTATAATAAAAAAGTAATATGTGTTGACTTTTGCTTTGGGGACATTTGAATATTTCGGCGTCGAATCGCAGTCGTCATCCTTCATATGGAAGCAATTTTTAATATCGAAAGATATTAAAAATGCCAACACAAATTGTATACTTATTTATTTTTGAGCGTTGATCACGTGCGTGAAATCGGTCCAATTTACAATTTGTACTGCGATTAAAATTCAAAGTGGTCACTATATATTTTGATGGAAAAATTTAATTTTAATAAACACTCGTCCGAATCTGAATATTTTTGTGTTTAAGATTTATTTAAATTCTCAAGTCTTTCGAGATATGTATTTAAAATATTTTTGCTCGTTTTGATACTATATGATTTAATTAATAATAAAATATGGCTATAATTTAATTTTTATGAGTTCAAGTTAAATATTGATATATTTAACTCCCGCATAAAAAGACACATGAAATTATATGACAAATCGTTTAATTAATTAACTATTAAAAATAATATAAAAAACGATATTGCCGTATATTATTATAAAAATCAAGATTTCATTTATTACTTATTCAGTCAAAATCGAAAAGGTTTACACACAAGAGAGAGATAAATAAAAAAATACGTAAAACGTTTTATCATAAAAACTTGTATATCTTATTAGCGATTTCATGGTGTTTAATTTTATGCTCGTATGCACAATTTCAATTTTTAATATATTTTCAATATAATTCAATCACACTTTTTATGATTTATAAAATTATTTTTACTGTTTTTGTAATCTGTTAAAATAATGATTCCAGATTTTGGAAGCGGTTGATTTAATTTAAAATAAGAAAAAGTGATAAGTCGTTCCAAAAATGTTAATTAGACTTGTATTAAAAATTAATATATTAAAGATACTTGTAGTAATTTGATGATAATATAAGTAGAACTTTTTCATATAAAGTTGCAGTTTCTTTCTTTTTTATCTCCGGTTTACATTTAATCAGATTCCCATTTGCAGAAATTTATTGATTCATTAACATAAAAATAATGGAGCACATGTATGAACAAGTTAAATAAATTTATGTAAATTATCGTCAGATGATAATAAACAAAAAAAAATAAAATAAAATAATAGAAAAATAAAAAAAGAGTGAACTAGATTATAATAAGTATTTCGGTGATCGCTATGACTGTTCAGTCATAAATAAATCGGTCATAAAGTATGCGATTCACGGTCAATGTCGACGCCGATCACATAAATTAGCATATATAATAATATGGATGACTCGTGTCGAAGACAAACATTTTAACGTTTTTTTCTTTCTTTTTCTTTTTTTTCCTTTACATGCCACGCCAAATGTCGAATGTCAAATTCGATACACAAACTAGAAAAACGGACTATAAAATATCATCTACTACACATGTATATATATATATATATATATCTATTATTTATTTGTATTTTCATGTGGTAGTTTAACGTTTTTTCCTTTTAGTAGTTTTCTTTTCAAAGAAATTATAATATTGTATTATTTCTTCTTTCTTTATTTATTTATTATTATTAATTTTCGACACGGCCATTCAAAAGAGTTCTATCGACGAACAGTTGCCGATTAAACAGCGAGGAGGCGGAATAATAAAATTACGCTTATATAAATTTATTTTCATGTGCATTTTTCGTTCTATATAAGTTATATTATTTTTTAAACATGTGAAATTAATATTATTAAACCTACTTTTTACGGGCATACTTGATTTTTTATTTCAAAGTAGCAATTATTTTAATTAAAAATTTTAAAACGCGGATTCGTTTTACGCGATTTTTTCCGGAACTTATCCCCCTTTTTTGTATGAACTCAAATTTTCGATTTACGCGGATTTTCCTAAAACGTATCTACCGTGTAAATTGAGAGATAGGTGTATTTATTAATACTATATTTTTATGCTTTATTGCTCTTTGATTAGTTTTTTATGGTAAAATTTTACTTAAATAAAATATTATATTTGATTACTGATAAATTAAATTATAAACATCAGTTTTTTTTATATATAATAGATACAATGAATATATATGCAAATATTATATTTTATTTTTGTGAAGACGCAAAAATCATCACAAGTTCAAAAAGGTTAATGAAAACTTCGTATCCAAAACAAACATTTTTCTATATATATATATATATATATATATATATATATATATATATATATATATATATATATATATATATATATATATAATCTTGGTATTTTATAGCTAAATACTATTGCATTAAATTGACATTAATTTTAAATTGTTCACAAGTTTCGATAAAAATTTAATTTATTTTAATTTTAAAGTTTTGTATCTTTTATTTTTAACACCATCTTGAAAATAATATTTGTATTTTATTTAGGAACAATTGAAAAAAGTTTAATGTTGTAAAAAATCTAAAATTTCGTTTATTAACATAAATATTGTTTTTTTTAGACAAAAATTTGAATCCTTTTTTATAAAAATAAAATGGGAATTATGATAAAAAGATGGTTTTGACTTTTATTTAATAATGATTAAAGACTGATTTATGTTTCTCGATAGCGAATGCAACAAATTCGATGGCGCACCTTCATTATTTGTCAATTTTTTTAAATGTTTTTTTTTCGTGTGTCAATGTTTTGGTTTCGTCGTTTTGTTTGACATTTGAGCGCAAAATTTTTACAAATGCAAATTGGAAAATACTGAACAAATAGGTGACTGAACCCTCGCTTTCAGTAGAGTTTGCTAGTATGAAGTTATTTATTCGGCACTGGTTCAACCGGACTATTTATGTATACATACACTACCAACACATTTATGAACGAAATAGGGGTTGTTGAACGATTAACATTGAAAGTCTTGTTTAATTATATTTATACTATAGGATATTTTTTCAGTTTTATATTCGTTACGATTATTAAATTCATTCTAGACAAATTAGCTATAACACACACACACACACATACACATGTATATATATTTGATAATATTTCGGATTGAAAGAAGTGTGAATTTATTATGAATATTTGATTTAAAATGAGTAAGTTATTTATTTTAAATTAACTTTGATTCTATATATCTAAATTAAAAAAATATTTTTAAATTATTATATATAGCATAAAGTTATATTTATTTTTGGTCAATTTTGTTATCAATTCCTAATTTATATAAAATATTAAGGTTTCACTATTCAAATTTTCTATTTTTATTTGTTGATTCAAAAATATAACTAAAATAGCTTCTTAACATTGTTAATTAAACAAAGTACGTGCATTCGGTTTTATTTTATTTTCGTTACGAATTTACATAAAAAAATCTTACGAATTAAAAATCAAGATGATATTAAAGGATTTTTTCTATAATATATGAACATGGGAGTTAATTCTTTTCCATTTGTGGCAAATTGTTTCATGCATTTTACATTTCAATTACATATATGTATGTCTATTCACACTGATTAAGTTATTGGGAATTTTTAATTTAAAATTATATAAATTTCCGCAATCTTCATATTTACCCGATAAGAATTGGTTGAATAAAAATCGCCGACTCGAAGGAATTTAACGAGAAAACTAAAGTATTAACAGGTTAAAAATATTAATAAATTCATATTTCAATTTTTATTGAATAATTCTTAGAGATTTTTGATCAGTTACATTTAAGTAAAGTCAATGACATCTTAGAACTAGTATACAGGAAAAAAAAAACAAAACAAAAAACACCGTAAAAATGTATACGCGTGAAAAAAATGTCGAATTTTAATTAACGCATAACCAGTTGTGGATTACTATTTTCATTTGACCGTGTCTTTGAACTTAAAACACAAACATAACGATATTTCTCTATAATAAATTCATTGATCTGTTTCGATTTTATTTAACATATACTTAAATAATAATTAAATGATATATCTTTTATATATGATATAGAGTATTTTTCTAAATATCTGATTACGAATCCAATATATTTTATAGTATTTCAGTTCAAAAATGTCATCGAATGTAATGATATATACGTATATGTTTTAAATAAAAATTTACACATTGTATACAGATAGATATCTATTAATATCTAATAAAAACAGATTAGGTAAATTTTATACTTATTTATTTTTCCATTTCGCTTTTACTACTGTAAAGATTTTTGAATACTTTTTCATGTTAGAAATTATGTAACCTTTTTATAATAATCGGTTATGTAATAGTGAAATATTTTTTTTGATTTACATAATGTTTTTGGAGAATGAAAATTCGGTTGAGAAATTTTTATTTCTACGTGAAGTTTCCCGAAAGATTTTGATTAATGTACCATAAACGAGGCTTTATCGATCATGTTTTGCATATTTTTTCTTATGTTTGTAAAATTCGATGTCCTTAAAATTATTACCGACTCTATAATGCCACTTGTATATTGCTTTTACAATGTGTTCATATGACATTTCGATTAACTGATTTCTTGATGCATTTTTCTCGGATGAAGGTCGTTCAGATTTCTAGATCGGAATTTATTTAGGAGAAAAATTTATTCTTATCAAGTGAACATTTTGTTTAGAAATTTTTGGTATTTTAGAAAATATAATATTTTTTTCCATTCAATTTTTATAAAATATATTTGTTTATGTTTTAAAAATATTTTTAGACAGTATTCTGAAATTGTATTTTATTCGATTTTCGTTCAATATAATGCACAATAGTTAAATCAAATTGTGTGTTTTTCAAAAAAGATGAGTGTGATTTTTTTCTAAAATATCTTACATAATGAAGTTATAAAATACTATCTTTCTGAGAGGATTTTTTTAACAAGATATTTCACATAAAATTATCCATTTAAAATATTTTATTCACATTTTACGTATTTTTTTTAATTTCCCGTAAAGAATATCCGGAGGTAGTAATAAATTGGGTCTTTCCGCTAAAAAATTTCGATAAGAAAAAAATATAGATATTTTAACATCTATATGGTATACGCTATAAATTATCGATACACCTATATGTCAATTCGGCAATTCCTACTTTGGCGGCTTTTAGACAAAATGAACACAATTATACAAATTATGAGTAAAACGTTATCAATATACATAAATAAATTATTTTCAATTTAAGTAATAGTTTTTGAGATATAACTGGAAAGTTAAGTTAAATTTTGGGAGGTTTGTGGTGAATGTGAGTGAAAACTTTCTGAGGAAGGCTTATCTTTTCCGATCCTTTTATTCGTTACATATACTCCGGTAAAATTAGACGTTTTTGATGATTTTTTTATATCGTGAAATTTCTTTCTGGAAATATATTCTACATAACGAGTTGAATGAGGATCAAAAGAGTTCCCATCTCCAAAGAGGGAGCTTCCCTCCGAAAATCACGAAAAACCTCCAAAAATTCGACCGTTTTTGAGTTTTCCGGATATATCTCAAAAACCATAATTCGGATTGAAAAAGTGTCAATGAATAAAATATTGCTCATAAAATTCTACATTTAAAATGTTATATTTATAATTTGCGTAATTGTCACTGGTTTCCCGTAAAAAGTGCTCAAAAATAGGTCAAAAATGGACCCCTCGGTCAAAAAATTTCGTTACGCGGTTTTGGTAACGATTATCTCAAAACAGGTTGATTTTAAGGGAGTATCGAAGAGGAAAAAAACTGTAGAGCAAATCCTGCTCTATAATAATCGCTTGTTTTATATTTTAAGTTAATTGTTTGAGATTTTTCAAAATTTGAATTTTCCCGATTTTGATTCGACTTTTTTGCATGGTAGTCTAGCAGTTAAATACATTTTTTAATGATAAAAATAGCGATATCCTGAAATTTCTTTCTGAAAAGACATTTAAAATAACGAGCTGTAAATGAATAAGAAAAGTTACGCCCTGCAAAGAGGGAGCTTCCTCTTATATTTACCGAAAACCATCCAAAATTTGACTTTTTTTCAGTTTTTTGCTTACAACTTAGAAACTATTACTTAAACTGAAAAGATGTTCAAAAACAAAATATTCCTTATAAAATTCTTCATTAAAAATGTTCTATTCATAATTTGCGTAATTGCGTTAATTTTCTCTAGAAAAGCCCTCAAAGTAGGGGATGCCGCGTTGACAAAGTGGGTGTTTTTAGAGGTTTCGACGAATATCTCGAAACTTATCAACTAGCGCCCAATATTTCTTCATATATAGTAAAGAACAGGATTTTTGCTATTGGCTAATTATAATTTACTTTATTTTAACATAGGATATTACATTTTTTTTGGCGCTTAAAGTTGAGCATTTTTTTCGCGATTGCACATTGTACGCATAAAACTTCGTTCAATTTTGGACATTCTACGCAGTACCCGCTCATTGTTATAATATATTAGTCTATTATACTATGTAAATAAAATGAAAATTTTTGTCTTAAATCAAAATATAAATAAATTTATTATTCTCATTTCATAAACAACAATTAAGTAGTGTAGTAGTTATGATATATTTTTTTTGCCCATTTAATATGCTTAATATAAAGTTTTATTCAATAAAATGATTTCTTAATCTAATGCAGATTTTCAAACCATCTCTAATATTCTTTTCAATAAGAATGGTTGGTTAATCATCGTTTTCGGTTTTAAGAGTTTAGTCAATATTATTATCTAGAAGCAATTCGTCAATATTTTTTAACGTCAAACGTATCAAAGCCTTCTTCTCTGATTGTACTTTTAAAATATGTTTAACAAATAAAAGTCGCACCAATCGCTCTAATGTAATCTGAAAATTTTTAAAATTCTCAAAATAAATTACAATATTTCGAGCCATGCATGGGCGCGCGTGTTCAGCAAAAGGTGTACATCAGGGTATATGGTAATTCATGCAATATTTTAAAAGCCAAATTATATAAACCATTTTTTAGAATAGTAGAATTTTTTTATTTTATTTTTAGAAGAGCATTTGTATTATATTTTTATTTATTTGAAGATAATAAATTGTCAGTAATAAAGCCTGTATTTTTTAATTAATATAATAAATGTGTAATTGTTAAAATTATTATTGAATTAAAAAAAATGGCTATATAAATTTTCGGCAAATTTTAGTATATTCGGTTGATAGCCTCTGTTTTGCGATGAAAAACTAGATTCGCACACAGCGAACAAAACAATGGGTAACTTTTTGAAGTTCAAGATGAACCGGAGGAACGTTGTGCCTTGACATTTTGGTTGGCCATAGCAAAATCCAGTCCAGAATACTTAATAATCCTGTTCTTAGTGACAAATCTATTTAAATCGAGTTATAAGCAATTTAAAAATATTTTGGTAACGATGTATTTTTAACAATGTCTGAGGTAAAAATTAAGTAAATTAGATCTCGTTTAAAAGCTTTATGAAAAATGTAACTACATAATCCTATCCATTACAGGTATAAAATTATATGAAGGGTTATTATTATAAAATTATAACATTTTTAAAGAAATCAATTTTCGAAGTATAAAAAAAAATATCGTTTATTTTTTTTTTATTTTCACAAATTATTAAAAGAAAGAAAGTGGATATATTATAGTGTTTGAACACTATAATATTTTTTTAACACACGCACGCACACACATATACTATATTATATATATATATATATATATATATATATATATATATATATATATATATATAATTCACGAAGATCGATGCATCTTAATACACTTTACATTTAATATTATAATATTAACGAAATCAATTTTATAAAATGTGTATTAGAGAAATTCTGTATTTTATAATATTTCATAAAAGCAATATTCCATTAAATTAATTCGATTCTTTTTTACTGAAAATACGACAATAAGAACATGCGACTATTGCTACTGTTGTTCAAGGATATACATATTATAAATAATTATAGACCATAAAAAATGTACAAATACTCGTCTGTAAACTCGTTCTGATTTATCCGAACTCTCTTATTTGATTTTCATAAATGCGAGTTATTGATTTTTTTTTTCGTGTACAATTCTTGACTTCTGAGATTAAGAAATGGAGCTAAATTTAAGATTTTTAATGTTTTAGGGGGAATTAAAAAATAATAACAAACATATGCATAATGATAATCTTCCGTTTGTGAACCGATACAGTTTTGCTATCTTTTTTTTCTCGTCGCTATTTATGTGCATTTTAGGAATATCGATATGTAATCGCTCGAGTTACTAGATAAATATTTAATATTAATTTTAATATTTAATATTAATTTTGTAATCAAAATTAATATTCGCTTTTTTATTATTCTACTTTTCAATTATAAAAAAGCATATAAATATGTTTTTTTATTTGATCACTGAAAAATGAACGATTGCGTGTAGTTCATAATTATTGGTCAATTTAATGCATTCGTTAGAAATTTTTCATTTCATTTTTCCTTAAGTTCATTTAAAATATTTGATGTCTTTTAAAAATATTATGCAAATTATTTTTGTTCATCACAATGGAGTGAATTAATGAAGAGGGGTCACCAACCGCTGTAATGAAATCATCATTTGTTTATTCTTGTAAATTTTGAAAATATGTTTTACAACTAATTTGTTCCGAACTTTTAAACCGATGAATAAAATAAATATTAATATGTATATTTTTGCATCGCTTCTAGATGATCAAATTCGACAAGATTCTAGAAATACCAAAATTTATTATACAATGGACTTTATTAATTCAGGTAAAAGTTTAAATAATTAAATTAATAATCATATAGGAAGGCATGTTTAAAAAATATTTTTTGTTTGTAGATTATATTTCATGGAAAGGGAAAGTTAAACGTTATAGGTCATGGAAGACTTATGGATCCACCGTCTAGGAATGCAATGTGGAGATTTGGTTTTCCAAATCCAGTTAATTATAATGATAATGAGTTATTTTGTGGAGGATATGCAGGTACACACACACACACAAATATATATATATATATATATATATATATATATATATATATATATATATATATATATATATATATAGGATGTTTTTATTAGTATATAAAACTTTAAATTAAAATAAAATACAAATAAATGTCGTTATTTGTTGTGAATTTGATTATATTTGAAAGATAATTTTATGACATTTTTCTTAAATATGATTTCTGGTGTGTGGTTACCTTGATTGGCAAAGAGGATGTGTAAATGGAAAGTCTACTTTTTGATCATTTTTTTTGTAATAATTGAGGTTGTACCATATGTCAGTGATAACGTAGCAAATATTGTCTTCCAAGATATAAATCGTTTACGGCTATCGGCGTAACCCAGATAGTTCACATAGTCTCAAAAAATAATCCATAAGTGTTAAATCGCATGATCTTGAAGACTAATTCACAGGTCAATTTTTACCAGCAGCTTCGTTATGAACCCGGTGGTCGTGTGGCTTAAATTTTGTAAGCTTCGAAACCGAAATATTCCATAAAATGAATGGGTGCAGCTCCAGTTGTCGAGCATCATGCCAAATTGACTTTCTTAATACTACGCTTCACAACAACAATAACTTCTTCAGTTTGCATTGCATGATGTCTTTGATGACACGTGTTATTCTATTGAGTAAAATTGATATACAATCAATTTATGGTTATTAGAATAAATTGCTCAAAAGCATAATTATTTTGACCGTAATATGTACGGTGAGTGCGATGAGTTTTTCGTACTAAACCATGGTTCAGTACGAGAAATTCATCTACTAACATGTTAGTCGATATATGATGTAATGGCATATCAAATATATATATATATATATATATATATATATATATATATATATTATTTTTAACATGATAGGAAAGTGTTTTATTTTTAAATATTTTATTATGACAGTACAGTGGGAAATGAACGAAGGTAGATGTGGTGTTTGTGGAGATGCTGATAATTTACCAAAACCTCGACCTCATGAAGCCGGCGGTCAGTATGCCAAAGGAATTATTTCTCGTCGTTATAGTGTTGGACAGGTAATTGTACTTTTTTAATTCCAATATTTTAAGAATTATCTAGAAAAAAAATATTCTCTTATGAACTTCGATTTTTCTTCTTAAAATTGTTTATTTTTTCTCAAAGGAGATTTTTTATAGGAAATAGATGTTGAAGTTGAACTCACAGCTAACCATTGGGGAAGATTTAAAATATCAATTTGTCCAAATAATAATCCTACATATGAAGCTACTCAAGAATGCTTTGACAGGTAATAATTTTAATTTTGTAATATAGAAGAGTAGTTTATATATATATATATATATATATATATATATATATATATATATATATATATATATATATATATCCACAGGAATCCACTGATGTTGGCAGGAACCAGGGAGCAGTATTTTATTATACCTTTGGATAGCCCCAAAAAGGAAATATTTAGATATAAAGTTCGTTTACCACCATATTTAACTTGCACACAGTGTGTAATTCAATGGACATATTATACAGGTATGTTGTAATTTTATTCTAAATAACAATATATTCAAATAAATAAATCAGTGACACGATAGATCTATATGGGTTGAGACTTTTCGTAAGTTCCTAGCTATATATTAAGTTGCTAGTTTTACACCTAATTATTAAATATATTAAATAGCGAAATTATTTGATTTAATTATTTATAATTATTCCAAATTATTTTTATTATTTGAAGTAGTTTATTAAGCTTGTGCGAAAAACTGAGTTTTAATTTGGATTTGAAATTGATTTTTAATTTTTGATTTGATTTTTGATTTTTATTTCCAGCGATTATCTTTTTTTTTATATTGACATTATAAATTACTCTGCTCCAAAATGTTACTTCATAAATTAAATTATGTCTACTATTATTATTTATTTTTAGGATATATGATCTTCAGCAAATAAAATAAAATTGTAAATTTTGGAGTTGTTCATTTTTTTATTCAATTAATCTAAATATTTTGTTCTTATTTTTATTTAGTAGAAATTACCGTTACGTCATTTGAACAGAATATTTTTTAAAAGAGATAATTTTAAGATTAATGTTTCATTTGATTGTATCACAATAAATTTAACTTGTAGGTAACATGTGGGGTACTTGTCCTAATGGAACTGAAGCGGTTGGATGCGGTAAAGCTGAAACATTTAGAAATTGTGCCGATATTAGTATTGTCTCCAGTGCTGCAGGTTATCCACCTTCAGCCATCACACCAGATAATCCATTCCTTTTGTACTATAGAGATTTTCGAGCTCCACCATCAAATAATATTTTTGCACTTGTAGTCAGGTATAAAGCGATAAACGTGACATTCAATATATAATTCAAGACGAGTTTATAGCAAGTTAATTTATTTGTAGAGATCAAGTTTGTGTACCAACCCCTACGTATCGTTTCATTCCTGGTATGGGTGATTGGTGTCAGACGAATTGTCTTCGATATCCACCAAACTGTCCAGAATCTACTTGTCATTGCCCGTAATAATTTATTTTTAAAACAAAAAATTAAATTTACATTGAAAATATTTAAGGTAAAAAATATTTCTATTTATGTGTAGACAAACTTGCGATGCAATCGGAGAGCTTGAAGGAAAAACTGGAGCTGATACTTATTGTTTGGATGCCTGTCTTGTTTATCCACCAAAGTGCCCTGCAAACAGATGTAGATGCTTTTAAGATCTAAATCGTTATTATAAAATCAAAAATTATGCAGTGCGTTTTCTTCGCAAGATATTCTACAATATAAAGTGATAAAATCTAGTTATATTATCGATGAACTTGATTATTATTTGGATTTCAATATTTTTACATAAACAGAAAAATTTTGATTGCAAACAAAAAAAAAACTTCAAAAATAATGTGTTTACCTTTACATGATTTACAATCTCGTAAGAGATAAATCTATAACATAAATAAAATATGTATATTTTATCATGTAAATATAATGTATTTTACATGTATATAGTATGTTACACAGTTTCGTGTTAATTAATAACATTAGATTGACAAAAATTCTAAGGTATCTAATAATAATAATAATATAATCCCTCACTTATTTCTGTTGTTATGTTCCAGAACTACCCGCAAAGTAGTGCTATTAAATATATTTTAAAATTTATACATTATTTTAATAGTTATAAACTATATGTCTTTATAAACTATTCTCACACATTTAAATACTACATAATCTTTTCTATTCCCTTAATAACCTTTTCCACACTGTTCTAAATAAAAAATAGCAAAAATACCGCGATAAATATTTTACATTGCTAATTTTTGAAAACTAGCAAGTTGATACATCAAGTTGCGAATTTTCATAGCAAGAAGAGATCATCTTGTCTATGGATCGTACTTTAAAAATAAAATTCGAAGAAATAACTTTAGAGGATTTGTTTTGTCCAGATGAATACTTAGTTTTTTCTATAACGGCACTGAAAATCTTAAATTTTCAATATTATATTTGTGAAATTGTTTTTTTTTGATATTCAAAATAAAAACTAATTGAGCGCTCCAACTTTATAAATTTTTACGTAGAACTGAAAGTAGTTATATCAAATATTAGAATTAATATTTTTAAAATCTGTAATATCCGTCAAGCGTAAGTATTTCCCTCACGTTCATTCCTCAAATAAGTTTTATTCATTAAAACATATTTCTGTTGTACAATAATTATGTATAATTTTCAATACAAATGATACACTTGTTTGATTTTTTTAACCTTTTGATTTTGGTGTACTACGAATTTTGTTATGTGAAGTTTGTTATGTGAATCGCACGAATTTTGTTATGTGAATCGAACGAATTTTGTTATGTGAATCGCACAAAATCTGCGATTTTGAAAAAAAATATTGTAATTGTGTGTTCACCAAGACCCCACGTTTATCCAATATTTTTTCTTTTTGGAAATCCACCCCAAAAAAATGAAATAAAAAAACAATTTAGTGAAATTAGTCAACCTCACATGGGTGAGGTCGACTAATATTAGCTTTAAGGCTAGCGCTCTGGAATAACAAATAAAACAAATAATGATTGATGGGAGACACGCTTTCGATTAACGAGATATTAAATTAATTTTAACAGATAAATAGATTATTTATGAATTTTTAAACTGCGCGATCCAAAACTAGTCCTGGCAAGGCAAGTACAATCAATCTTAAAATTCACATTTAACCCTTTTAACACTATACTTCGGTTAGATTTACTAATGACTGTTAGCCGGATCTGAGGTAAATAAAATCAAAAACAACAATTGATTTTTCTATCAAATTTTCAAAAAAAATGAGTCACTTTTTATGTAATAAATTATGTTTAATTTTTTGGAACACATTTTTTAAATTAAGACTTGGATTTCAATATATTATAATAGAAATAAAAATAAAACAATATTAAATTAGTATTACGACATTCCTCCTTTAATTTGTATTAATAATAACACAAGATTTATAAATTTTATATCATTAAATGTATAAAAATATTTATGGCAGTGTATTTTAAATATCCTAATTTAATTTATATATATTGATTTTAAATTGACTATATATTGTGTAAATTGTCCTTTAATTTTGAATGACTAATATATCACTAACATTGTTTATATTCATATTTTTATTTCTTTTGAAAAAAAAGAAAAATATTAATATATTTTATTTTTTCAAAACCGTTATAATTAACAATTGTATAAAAATATTTATGTAGAAAATTATTATTTGTAAAAAAAATATATTGACATGACATCTGATATTTGGTCGTGTTTCGAGTTGTTAAGATTATATATAAAAGACATTGTTAGTCGAGAGCTGGCGCGAGTTGAGCGGTAGACGAAGGTTTGTTATATGTTTCTTACTCGATTCTTCAAAATCTTGTCCTATTTTGTGATATTAACTAATATGCCGTTAAATTAACGTAGAAAAATAATTGTTAACTTCCTTTTTTGTAACATAATTTTTATTTAAATATTTTACCAAATTAGTCTTTCTTATGTGTAACATATTTTTAATACATATTATTAATTATGAACAACATTATCAACTTAGGTTGATTACTACTGCCATATTTCTTTATATATTTACAAATTTAAATATTAACATATTGTTATTAATTGAAAAAAAAAACTTGATATGATAGTTATTTAATAAAAAAATAAATTTATTTCTCTTTTTTTTTAATATATAATCCTTTGTTTATTGTATTACTCATATCATATGATAAAATTTTAACGACCTTGGGGAGGTTAAATGTAAAGAATTAAATATAAATAATGCAGATTATCGGCATTTAGTTAAGTTAAAGATAAGATATGGAAAAACCCTCTTCTTTATAAATGTGAAAGAAAATAGATAAGATGGAACACGATAATAACGTTAATGAATTCTGAAAACCCAAGCAACGAAGATAATCAAGCGGTAATAATGTGGACAAGATTTCCCATATTGAATGGGCGTTACTATTTCGCTATTGGCTGAGACCGATAAGGACTACAGGACGGCCGCCTATAAACGACACAATTATTTGGCCTATCTCCGACATTCACGCCCCCGGCTCCGTCTCCGGGATCAGGCCACGCCCCCGGCTTCCTGGACTTTCAACTTCCTGGACTTCCTGGAAAAATTTTCAATTTTTCCGCCTCTTCCGGGCGAAAATGGCCGTTTTCTAGATTCTCGGAATTTTTTATAAAAAAAGTATATGTGAGAAAAAAAACAAAGGGGAATTCGACCAAAAAATATGGTGAATAATCATTTGCCATCGTATAAAAAAATATTAAAATTGATTTTGATCGAATTCACCTTACTTTTTGATCTGGCTAAAGTCATTTTTAGAAATTCACCTTACTTTTTGATCACGCAACATTTTCAATATAAATGTGTGCTGTATCAAAAAGTAAGGTGAATTTTTTTTAACGACCGTAGAACGATCAAAAAGTAAGGTGAACTCGATCCAAAAATATGGTGAACTTTTCTATACGATCGCATCGTGTTAAAAAACACATTGTGGATTTTTTTTATAAAAAACGTATTATGTTGAGATAAAAAAAACAAAGGTGTATACGACCTACTGCCTGCCCACTAAAACGGAGTATAGGCAGGCAGATGCCTAGACTTGAGATAGGTCGTGGCAACACGCCTGACATACCGATCTAGACCAAAGCAATGCCTGACGTTGGTTATGGCTAGGTCTGGTAATACAGGAGGTTTTAGTGGGTCCCACACAGAGTAATTGTAAAATCTTGCGATCTCGAGATTGCGATCTCGAGACGCAACCACTCGACGATCGACATGCGATTTTTCGAAAAAATTACATTTTTTTAAAAATCGACATGACATTTGAAAAATTTGCGAAAAATTCGAGTGATCACATGAACTTTTTCGCAAGTCGTCGACGACCGACCGAAAGTCGGAGATCGGCGAAGCGGTTGTGTCGTTTGCCACTTTTTCGAAAATCGCGATCTCGAGACGCAACCACTCGACGATCGACTCGCGATTTTTCGAAAAAAATTACATTTTTTCTAAAAATCGACATGACATTTGAAAAATTTGCGAAAAATTCTAGTGATCACATGAACTTTTTCGCAAGTCGTCGACGACCGACCGAAAGTCGGAGATCGGCGAAGCGGTTGTGTCGTTTGCCACTTTTTCGAAAATCGCGATCTCGAGACGCAACCACTCGACGATCGACACGCGATTTTTCGAAAAAAATTACATTTTTTCTAAAAATGGACACGACATTTGAAAAATTTGCGAAAAATTCTAGTGATCACATGAACTTTTTCGCAAGTCGTCGACGACCGACCGAAAGTCGGAGATCGGCGAAGCGGTTGTGTCGTTTGTCGTTTGTCGACGACTTGCGAAAAAAGTCACGTGATCACTCGAATTTTTCGCTAATTTTTCAAATCTCATGTCGATTTTTGGAAAAAATGTAATTTTTTTCGAAAAATCGCGTGTCGATCGTCGAGTGGATGGGTCTCGAGATCGCGATTTTCGACAAAGTGACAAACGACACAACTACTTCGCCGATCTCCGACTGTCGATCGATCGTCGACGACTTGCGAAAAAAGTCACGTGATCATTCGAATTTTTCGCAAATTTTTCAAATCTTAACTCGATTTTCAGAAAAAATGTAATTTTTTTCGAAAAATCGGGTGTCGATCGTCTAGTGGTTGCGTCTCGAGATCGCGATTTTCGACAAAGTGACAAACGACACAACTACTTCGCCGATCTCCTACTGTCGATCGATCGTCGACGATTTGCGAAAAAAGTCACGTGATCACTCGAATTTTCCGCAAATTTTTCAAATCTTAACTCGATTTTTAGAAAAAATGTAGTTTTTTTCGAAAAACCGTGTGTCGATCGTCGAGTGGTTGCGTCTCGAGATCGCGATTTTCGAAAAAGTGGCAAACGACACAACCGCTTCGCCGATCTCCGACTTTCGGTCGGTCGTCGACGACTTGCGAAAAAGTTCATGTGATCACTCGAATTTTTCGCAAATTTTTCAAATGTCATGTCGATTTTTAGAAAAAATGTAATTTTTTTCGAAAAATCGCGTGTCGATCGTCGAGTGGTTGCGTCTCGAGATCGCGATTTTCGAAAAAGTGGCAAACGACACAACCGCTTCGCCGATCTCCGACTTTCGGTCGGTCGTCGACGACTTGCGAAAAAGTTCATGTGATCACTCGAATTTTTCGCAAATTTTTCAAATGTCATGTCGATTTTTAGAAAAAATGTAATTTTTTTCGAAAAATCGCGTGTCGATCGTCGAGTGGTTGCGTCTCGAGATCGCGATTTTCGAAAAAGTGGCAAACGACACAACCGCTTCGCCGATCTCCGACTCTCGGTCGGTCGTCGACGACTTGCGAAAAAGTTCATGTGATCACTCGAATTTTTCGCAAATTTTTCAAATGTCATGTCGATTTTTAGAAAAAATGTAATTTTTTTCGAAAAATCGCGTGTCGATCGTCGAGTGGTTGCGTCTCGAGATCGCGATTTTCGAAAAAGTGGCAAACGACACAACCGCTTCGCCGATCTCCGACTTTCGGTCGGTCGTCGACGACTTGCGAAAAAGTTCATGTGATCACTCGAATTTTTCGCAAATTTTTCAAATGTCATGTCGATTTTTAGAAAAAATGTAAATTTTTCGAAAAATCGCGTGTCGATCGTCGAGTGGTTGCGTCTCGAGATCGCGATTTTCGAAAAAGTGGCAAACGACACAACCGCTTCGCCGATCTCCGACTTTCGGTCGGTCGTCGACGACTTGCGAAAAAGTTCATGTGATCACTCGAATTTTTCGCAAATTTTTCAAATGTCATGTCGATTTTTAGAAAAAATGTAATTTTTTTCGAAAAATCGCGTGTCGATCGTCGAGTGGTTGCGTCTCGAGATCGCGATTTTCGAAAAAGTGGCAAACGACACAACCGCTTCGCCGATCTCCGACTTTCGGTCGGTCGTCGACGACTTGCGAAAAAGTTCATGTGATCACTCGAATTTTTCGCAAATTTTTCAAATGTCATGTCGATTTTTAGAAAAAATGTAATTTTTTTCGAAAAATCGCGTGTCGATCGTCGAGTGGTTGCGTCTCGAGATCGCGATTTTCGAAAAAGTGGCAAACGACACAACCGCTTCGCCGATCTCCGACTTTCGGTCGGTCGTCGACGACTTGCGAAAAAGTTCATGTGATCACTCGAATTTTTCGCAAATTTTTCAAATGTCATGTCGATTTTTAGAAAAAATGTAATTTTTTTCGAAAAATCGCGTGTCGATCGTCGAGTGGTTGCGTCTCGAGATCGCGATTTTCGAAAAAGTGGCAAACGACACAACCGCTTCGCCGATCTCCGACTTTCGGTCGGTCGTCGACGACTTGCAAAAAAGTTCATGTGATCACTCGAATTTTTCGCAAATTTTTAAAATCTCAAACTCGATTTTTAGAAAAAATGTAATTTTTTTCGAAAAATCGCGTGTCGATCGTCGAGTGGTTGCGTCTCGAGATCGCGATTTTCGAAAAAGTGGCAAACGACACAACCGCTTCGCCGATCTCCGACTTTCGGTCGGTCGTCGACGACTTGCGAAAAAGTTCATGTGATCACTCGAATTTTTCGCAAATTTTTAAAATGTCATGTCGATTTTTAGAAAAAATGTAATTTTTTTCGAAAAATCGCGTGTCGATCGTCGAGTGGTTGCGTCTCGAGATCGCGATTTTCGAAAAAGTGGCAAACGACACAACCGCTTCGCCGATCTCCGACTTTCGGTCGGTCGTCGACGACTTGCGAAAAAGTTCATGTGATCACTCGAATTTTTCGCAAATTTTTAAAATCTCAAACTCGATTTTTAGAAAAAATGTAATTTTTTTCGAAAAATCGCGTGTCGATCGTCGAGTGGTTGCGTTTCGAGATCGCGATTTTCGAAAAAGTGGCAAACGACACAACCGCTTCGCCGATCTCCGACTTTCGGTCGGTCGTCGACGACTTGCGAAAAAGTTCATGTGATCACTCGAATTTTTCGCAAATTTTTCAAATGTCATGTCGATTTTTAGAAAAAATGTAATTTTTTTCTAAAAATCGCGTGTCGATCGTCGAGTGGTTGCGTCTCGAGATCGCGATTTTCGAAAAAGTGGCAAACGACACAACCGCTTCGCCGATCTCCGACTTTCGGTCGGTCGTCGACGACTTGCGAAAAAGTTCATGTGATCACTCGAATTTTTCGCAAATTTTTCAAATGTCATGTCGATTTTTAGAAAAAATGTAATTTTTTTCGAAAAATCGCGTGTCGATCGTCGAGTGGTTGCGTCTCGAGATCGCGATTTTCGAAAAAGTGGCAAACGACACAACCGCTTCGCCGATCTCCGACTTTCGGTCGGTCGTCGACGACTTGCGAAAAAGTTCATGTGATCACTCGAATTTTTCGCAAATTTTTCAAATGTCATGTCGATTTTTAGAAAAAATGTAATTTTTTTCGAAAAATCGCGTGTCGATCGTCGAGTGGTTGCGTCTCGAGATCGCGATTTTCGAAAAAGTGGCAAACGACACAACCGCTTCGCCGATCTCCGACTTTCGGTCGGTCGTCGACGACTTGCGAAAAAGTTCATGTGATCACTCGAATTTTTCGCAAATTTTTCAAATGTCATGTCGATTTTTAGAAAAAATGTAATTTTTTTCTAAAAATCGCGTGTCGATCGTCGAGTGGTTGCGTCTCGAGATCGCGATTTTCGAAAAAGTGGCAAACGACACAACCGCTTCGCCGATCTCCGACTTTCGGTCGGTCGTCGACGACTTGCGAAAAAGTTCATGTGATCACTCGAATTTTTCGCAAATTTTTAAAATCTCAAACTCGATTTTTAGAAAAAATGTAATTTTTTTCGAAAAATCGCGTGTCGATCGTCGAGTGGTTGCGTCTCGAGATCGCGATTTTCGAAAAAGTGGCAAACGACACAACCGCTTCGCCGATCTCCGACTTTCGGTCGGTCGTCGACGACTTGCGAAAAAGTTCATGTGATCACTCGAATTTTTCGCAAATTTTTCAAATGTCATGTCGATTTTTAGAAAAAATGTAATTTTTTTCGAAAAATCGCGTGTCGATCGTCGAGTGGTTGCGTCTCGAGATCGCGATTTTCGAAAAAGTGGCAAACGACACAACCGCTTCGCCGATCTCCGACTTTCGGTCGGTCGTCGACGACTTGCGAAAAAGTTCATGTGATCACTCGAATTTTTCGCAAATTTTTCAAATGTCATGTCGATTTTTAGAAAAAATGTAATTTTTTTCTAAAAATCGCGTGTCGATCGTCGAGTGGTTGCGTCTCGAGATCGCGATTTTCGAAAAAGTGGCAAACGACACAACCGCTTCGCCGATCTCCGACTTTCGGTCGGTCGTCGACGACTTGCGAAAAAGTTCATGTGATCACTCGAATTTTTCGCAAATTTTTAAAATCTCAAACTCGATTTTTAGAAAAAATGTAATTTTTTTCGAAAAATCGCGTGTCGATCGTCGAGTGGTTGCGTCTCGAGATCGCGATTTTCGAAAAAGTGGCAAACGACACAACCGCTTCGCCGATCTCCGACTTTCGGTCGGTCGTCGACGACTTGCGAAAAAGTTAATGTGATCACTCGAATTTTTCGCAAATTTTTAAAATCTCAAACTCGATTTTTAGAAAAAATGTAATTTTTTTCGAAAAATCGCGTGTCGATCGTCGAGTGGTTGCGTCTCGAGATCGCGATTTTCGAAAAAGTGGCAAACGACACAACCGCTTCGCCGATCTCCGACTTTCGGTCGGTCGTCGACGACTTGCGAAAAAGTTCATGTGATCACTCGAATTTTTCGCAAATTTTTCAAATGTCATGTCGATTTTTAGAAAAAATGTAATTTTTTTCTAAAAATCGCGTGTCGATCGTCGAGTGGTTGCGTCTCGAGATCGCGATTTTCGAAAAAGTGGCAAACGACACAACCGCTTCGCCGATCTCCGACTTTCGGTCGGTCGTCGACGACTTGCGAAAAAGTTCATGTGATCACTCGAATTTTTCGCAAATTTTTAAAATCTCAAACTCGATTTTTAGAAAAAATGTAATTTTTTTCGAAAAATCGCGTGTCGATCGTCGAGTGGTTGCGTCTCGAGATCGCGATTTTCGAAAAAGTGGCAAACGACACAACCGCTTCGCCGATCTCCGACTTTCGGTCGGTCGTCGACGACTTGCGAAAAAGTTCATGTGATCACTCGAATTTTTCGCAAATTTTTCAAATGTCATGTCGATTTTTAGAAAAAATGTAATTTTTTTCGAAAAATCGCGTGTCGATCGTCGAGTGGTTGCGTCTCGAGATCGCGATTTTCGAAAAAGTGGCAAACGACACAACCGCTTCGCCGATCTCCGACTTTCGGTCGGTCGTCGACGACTTGCGAAAAAGTTCATGTGATCACTCGAATTTTTCGCAAATTTTTAAAAAATGTCATGTCGATTTTTAGAAAAAATGTAATTTTTTTCGAAAAATCGCGTGTCGATCGTCGAGTGGTTGCGTCTCGAGATCGCGATTTTCAAAAAAGTGGCAAACGACACAACCGCTTCGCCGATCTCCGACTTTCGGTCGGTCGTCGACGACTTGCGAAAAAGTTCATGTGATCACTCGAATTTTTCGCAAATTTTTCAAATGTCATGTCGATTTTTAGAAAAAATGTAATTTTTTTCGAAAAATCGCGTGTCGATCGTCGAGTGGTTGCGTCTCGAGATCGCGATTTTCGAAAAAGTGGCAAACGACACAACCGCTTCGCCGATCTCCGACTTTCGGTCGGTCGTCGACGACTTGCGAAAAAGTTCATGTGATCACTCGAATTTTTCGCAAATTTTTAAAATCTCAAACTCGATTTTTAGAAAAAATGTAATTTTTTTCGAAAAATCGCGTGTCGATCGTCGAGTGGTTGCGTCTCGAGATCGCGATTTTCGAAAAAGTGGCAAACGACACAACCGCTTCGCCGATCTCCGACTTTCGGTCGGTCGTCGACGACTTGCGAAAAAGTTCATGTGATCACTCGAATTTTTCGCAAATTTTTAAAAAATGTCATGTCGATTTTTAGAAAAAATGTAATTTTTTTCGAAAAATCGCGTGTCGATCGTCGAGTGGTTGCGTCTCGAGATCGCGATTTTCGAAAAAGTGGCAAACGACACAACCGCTTCGCCGATCTCCGACTTTCGGTCGGTCGTCGACGACTTGCAAAAAAGTTCATGTGATCACTCGAATTTTTCGCAAATTTTTAAAATCTCAAACTCGATTTTTAGAAAAAATGTAATTTTTTTCGAAAAATCGCGTGTCGATCGTCGAGTGGTTGCGTCTCGAGATCGCGATTTTCGAAAAAGTGGCAAACGACACAACCGCTTCGCCGATCTCCGACTTTCGGTCGGTCGTCGACGACTTGCGAAAAAGTTCATGTGATCACTCGAATTTTTCGCAAATTTTTAAAAAATGTCATGTCGATTTTTAGAAAAAATGTAATTTTTTTCGAAAAATCGCGTGTCGATCGTCGAGTGGTTGCGTCTCGAGATCGCGATTTTCGAAAAAGTGGCAAACGACACAACCGCTTCGCCGATCTCCGACTTTCGGTCGGTCGTCGACGACTTGCAAAAAAGTTCATGTGATCACTCGAATTTTTCGCAAATTTTTAAAATCTCAAACTCGATTTTTAGAAAAAATGTAATTTTTTTCGAAAAATCGCGTGTCGATCGTCGAGTGGTTGCGTCTCGAGATCGCGATTTTCGAAAAAGTGGCAAACGACACAACCGCTTCGCCGATCTCCGACTTTCGGTCGGTCGTCGACGACTTGCGAAAAAGTTCATGTGATCACTCGAATTTTTCGCAAATTTTTCAAATGTCATGTCGATTTTTAGAAAAAATGTAATTTTTTTCTAAAAATCGCGTGTCGATCGTCGAGTGGTTGCGTCTCGAGATCGCGATTTTCGAAAAAGTGGCAAACGACACAACCGCTTCGCCGATCTCCGACTTTCGGTCGGTCGTCGACGACTTGCGAAAAAGTTCATGTGATCACTCGAATTTTTCGCAAATTTTTCAAATGTCATGTCGATTTTTAGAAAAAATGTAATTTTTTTCGAAAAATCGCGTGTCGATCGTCGAGTGGTTGCGTCTCGAGATCGCGATTTTCGAAAAAGTGGCAAACGACACAACCGCTTCGCCGATCTCCGACTTTCGGTCGGTCGTCGACGACTTGCGAAAAAGTTCATGTGATCACTCGAATTTTTCGCAAATTTTTCAAATGTCATGTCGATTTTTAGAAAAAATGTAATTTTTTTCGAAAAATCGCGTGTCGATCGTCGAGTGGTTGCGTCTCGAGATCGCGATTTTCGAAAAAGTGGCAAACGACACAACCGCTTCGCCGATCTCCGACTTTCGGTCGGTCGTCGACGACTTGCGAAAAAGTTCATGTGATCACTCGAATTTTTCGCAAATTTTTCAAATGTCATGTCGATTTTTAGAAAAAATGTAATTTTTTTCTAAAAATCGCGTGTCGATCGTCGAGTGGTTGCGTCTCGAGATCGCGATTTTCGAAAAAGTGGCAAACGACACAACCGCTTCGCCGATCTCCGACTTTCGGTCGGTCGTCGACGACTTGCGAAAAAGTTCATGTGATCACTCGAATTTTTCGCAAATTTTTAAAATCTCAAACTCGATTTTTAGAAAAAATGTAATTTTTTTCGAAAAATCGCGTGTCGATCGTCGAGTGGTTGCGTCTCGAGATCGCGATTTTCGAAAAAGTGGCAAACGACACAACCGCTTCGCCGATCTCCGACTTTCGGTCGGTCGTCGACGACTTGCGAAAAAGTTCATGTGATCACTCGAATTTTTCGCAAATTTTTCAAATGTCATGTCGATTTTTAGAAAAAATGTAATTTTTTTCGAAAAATCGCGTGTCGATCGTCGAGTGGTTGCGTCTCGAGATCGCGATTTTCAAAAAAGTGGCAAACGACACAACCGCTTCGCCGATCTCCGACTTTTGGTCGGTCGTCGACGACTTGCGAAAAAGTTCATGTGATCACTCGAATTTTTCGCAAATTTTTCAAATGTCATGTCGATTTTTAGAAAAAATGTAATTTTTTTCGAAAAATCGCGTGTCGATCGTCGAGTGGTTGCGTCTCGAGATCGCGATTTTCGAAAAAGTGGCAAACGACACAACCGCTTCGCCGATCTCCGACTTTCGGTCGGTCGTCGACGACTTGCGAAAAAGTTCATGTGATCACTCGAATTTTTCGCAAATTTTTAAAATCTCAAACTCGATTTTTAGAAAAAATGTAATTTTTTTCGAAAAATCGCGTGTCGATCGTCGAGTGGTTGCGTCTCGAGATCGCGATTTTCGAAAAAGTGGCAAACGACACAACCGCTTCGCCGATCTCCGACTTTCGGTCGGTCGTCGACGACTTGCGAAAAAGTTCATGTGATCACTCGAATTTTTCGCAAATTTTTAAAATCTCAAACTCGATTTTTAGAAAAAATGTAATTTTTTTCGAAAAATCGCGTGTCGATCGTCGAGTGGTTGCGTCTCGAGATCGCGATTTTCGAAAAAGTGGCAAACGACACAACCGCTTCGCCGATCTCCGACTTTCGGTCGGTCGTCGACGACTTGCGAAAAAGTTCATGTGATCACTCGAATTTTTCGCAAATTTTTCAAATGTCATGTCGATTTTTAGAAAAAATGTAATTTTTTTCTAAAAATCGCGTGTCGATCGTCGAGTGGTTGCGTCTCGAGATCGCGATTTTCGAAAAAGTGGCAAACGACACAACCGCTTCGCCGATCTCCGACTTTCGGTCGGTCGTCGACGACTTGCGAAAAAGTTCATGTGATCACTCGAATTTTTCGCAAATTTTTCAAATGTCATGTCGATTTTTAGAAAAAATGTAATTTTTTTCGAAAAATCGCGTGTCGATCGTCGAGTGGTTGCGTCTCGAGATCGCGATTTTCGAAAAAGTGGCAAACGACACAACCGCTTCGCCGATCTCCGACTTTCGGTCGGTCGTCGACGACTTGCGAAAAAGTTCATGTGATCACTCGAATTTTTCGCAAATTTTTCAAATGTCATGTCGATTTTTAGAAAAAATGTAATTTTTTTCGAAAAATCGCGTGTCGATCGTCGAGTGGTTGCGTCTCGAGATCGCGATTTTCGAAAAAGTGGCAAACGACACAACCGCTTCGCCGATCTCCGACTTTCGGTCGGTCGTCGACGACTTGCGAAAAAGTTCATGTGATCACTCGAATTTTTCGCAAATTTTTCAAATGTCATGTCGATTTTTAGAAAAAATGTAATTTTTTTCTAAAAATCGCGTGTCGATCGTCGAGTGGTTGCGTCTCGAGATCGCGATTTTCGAAAAAGTGGCAAACGACACAACCGCTTCGCCGATCTCCGACTTTCGGTCGGTCGTCGACGACTTGCGAAAAAGTTCATGTGATCACTCGAATTTTTCGCAAATTTTTAAAATCTCAAACTCGATTTTTAGAAAAAATGTAATTTTTTTCGAAAAATCGCGTGTCGATCGTCGAGTGGTTGCGTCTCGAGATCGCGATTTTCGAAAAAGTGGCAAACGACACAACCGCTTCGCCGATCTCCGACTTTCGGTCGGTCGTCGACGACTTGCGAAAAAGTTCATGTGATCACTCGAATTTTTCGCAAATTTTTCAAATGTCATGTCGATTTTTAGAAAAAATGTAATTTTTTTCGAAAAATCGCGTGTCGATCGTCGAGTGGTTGCGTCTCGAGATCGCGATTTTCAAAAAAGTGGCAAACGACACAACCGCTTCGCCGATCTCCGACTTTTGGTCGGTCGTCGACGACTTGCGAAAAAGTTCATGTGATCACTCGAATTTTTCGCAAATTTTTCAAATGTCATGTCGATTTTTAGAAAAAATGTAATTTTTTTCGAAAAATCGCGTGTCGATCGTCGAGTGGTTGCGTCTCGAGATCGCGATTTTCGAAAAAGTGGCAAACGACACAACCGCTTCGCCGATCTCCGACTTTCGGTCGGTCGTCGACGACTTGCGAAAAAGTTCATGTGATCACTCGAATTTTTCGCAAATTTTTAAAAAATGTCATGTCGATTTTTAGAAAAAATGTAATTTTTTTCGAAAAATCGCGTGTCGATCGTCGAGTGGTTGCGTCTCGAGATCGCGATTTTCGAAAAAGTGGCAAACGACACAACCGCTTCGCCGATCTCCGACTTTCGGTCGGTCGTCGACGACTTGCAAAAAAGTTCATGTGATCACTCGAATTTTTCGCAAATTTTTAAAATCTCAAACTCGATTTTTAGAAAAAATGTAATTTTTTTCGAAAAATCGCGTGTCGATCGTCGAGTGGTTGCGTCTCGAGATCGCGATTTTCGAAAAAGTGGCAAACGACACAACCGCTTCGCCGATCTCCGACTTTCGGTCGGTCGTCGACGACTTGCGAAAAAGTTCATGTGATCACTCGAATTTTTCGCAAATTTTTCAAATGTCATGTCGATTTTTAGAAAAAATGTAATTTTTTTCGAAAAATCGCGTGTCGATCGTCGAGTGGTTGCGTCTCGAGATCGCGATTTTCGAAAAAGTGGCAAACGACACAACCGCTTCGCCGATCTCCGACTTTCGGTCGGTCGTCGACGACTTGCGAAAAAGTTCATGTGATCACTCGAATTTTTCGCAAATTTTTCAAATGTCATGTCGATTTTTAGAAAAAATGTAATTTTTTTCGAAAAATCGCGTGTCGATCGTCGAGTGGTTGCGTCTCGAGATCGCGATTTTCGAAAAAGTGGCAAACGACACAACCGCTTCGCCGATCTCCGACTTTCGGTCGGTCGTCGACGACTTGCGAAAAAGTTCATGTGATCACTCGAATTTTTCGCAAATTTTTCAAATGTCATGTCGATTTTTAGAAAAAATGTAATTTTTTTCGAAAAATCGCGTGTCGATCGTCGAGTGGTTGCGTCTCGAGATCGCGATTTTCGAAAAAGTGGCAAACGACACAACCGCTTCGCCGATCTCCGACTTTCGGTCGGTCGTCGACGACTTGCGAAAAAGTTCATGTGATCACTCGAATTTTTCGCAAATTTTTAAAATCTCAAACTCGATTTTTAGAAAAAATGTAATTTTTTTCGAAAAATCGCGTGTCGATCGTCGAGTGGTTGCGTCTCGAGATCGCGATTTTCGAAAAAGTGGCAAACGACACAACCGCTTCGCCGATCTCCGACTTTCGGTCGGTCGTCGACGACTTGCGAAAAAGTTCATGTGATCACTCGAATTTTTCGCAAATTTTTCAAATGTCATGTCGATTTTTAGAAAAAATGTAATTTTTTTCGAAAAATCGCGTGTCGATCGTCGAGTGGTTGCGTCTCGAGATCGCGATTTTCGAAAAAGTGGCAAACGACACAACCGCTTCGCCGATCTCCGACTTTCGGTCGGTCGTCGACGACTTGCAAAAAAGTTCATGTGATCACTCGAATTTTTCGCAAATCTTTAAAATCTCAAACTCGATTTTTAGAAAAAATGTAATTTTTTTCGAAAAATCGCGTGTCGATCGTCGAGTGGTTGCGTCTCGAGATCGCGATTTTCGAAAAAGTGGCAAACGACACAACCGCTTCGCCGATCTCCGACTTTCGGTCGGTCGTCGACGACTTGCGAAAAAGTTCATGTGATCACTCGAATTTTTCGCAAATTTTTCAAATGTCATGTCGATTTTTAGAAAAAATGTAATTTTTTTCGAAAAATCGCGTGTCGATCGTCGAGTGGTTGCGTCTCGAGATCGCGATTTTCGAAAAAGTGGCAAACGACACAACCGCTTCGCCGATCTCCGACTTTCGGTCGGTCGTCGACGACTTGCGAAAAAGTTCATGTGATCACTCGAATTTTTCGCAAATTTTTCAAATGTCATGTCGATTTTTAGAAAAAATGTAATTTTTTTCGAAAAATCGCGTGTCGATCGTCGAGTGGTTGCGTCTCGAGATCGCGATTTTCGAAAAAGTGGCAAACGACACAACCGCTTCGCCGATCTCCGACTTTCGGTCGGTCGTCGACGACTTGCGAAAAAGTTCATGTGATCACTCGAATTTTTCGCAAATTTTTCAAATGTCATGTCGATTTTTAGAAAAAATGTAATTTTTTTCGAAAAATCGCGTGTCGATCGTCGAGTGGTTGCGTCTCGAGATCGCGATTTTCGAAAAAGTGGCAAACGACACAACCGCTTCGCCGATCTCCGACTTTCGGTCGGTCGTCGACGACTTGCGAAAAAGTTCATGTGATCACTCGAATTTTTCGCAAATTTTTCAAATGTCATGTCGATTTTTAGAAAAAATGTAATTTTTTTCTAAAAATTTGCGTGTCGATCGTCGAGTGGTTGCGTCTCGAGATCGCGATTTTCGAAAAAGTGGCAAACGACACAACCGCTTCGCCGATCTCCGACTTTCGGTCGGTCGTCGACGACTTGCGAAAAAGTTCATGTGATCACTCGAATTTTTCGCAAATTTTTAAAAAATGTCATGTCGATTTTTAGAAAAAATGTAATTTTTTTCGAAAAATCGCGTGTCGATCGTCGAGTGGTTGCGTCTCGAGATCGCGATTTTCGAAAAAGTGGCAAACGACACAACCGCTTCGCCGATCTCCGACTTTCGGTCGGTCGTCGACGACTTGCGAAAAAGTTCATGTGATCACTCGAATTTTTCGCAAATTTTTAAAAAATGTCATGTCGATTTTTAGAAAAAATGTAATTTTTTTCGAAAAATCGCGTGTCGATCGTCGAGTGGTTGCGTCTCGAGATCGCGATTTTCGAAAAAGTGGCAAACGACACAACCGCTTCGCCGATCTCCGACTTTCGGTCGGTCGTCGACGACTTGCGAAAAAGTTCATGTGATCACTCGAATTTTTCGCAAATTTTTAAAATCTCAAATTCGATTTTTAGAAAAAATGTAATTTTTTTCGAAAAATCGCGTGTCGATCGTCGAGTGGTTGCGTCTCGAGATCGCGATTTTCGAAAAAGTGGCAAACGACACAACCGCTTCGCCGATCTCCGACTTTCGGTCGGTCGTCGACGACTTGCGAAAAAGTTCATGTGATCACTCGAATTTTTCGCAAATTTTTCAAATGTCATGTCGATTTTTAGAAAAAATGTAATTTTTTTCTAAAAATCGCGTGTCGATCGTCGAGTGGTTGCGTCTCGAGATCGCGATTTTCGAAAAAGTGGCAAACGACACAACCGCTTCGCCGATCTCCGACTTTCGGTCGGTCGTCGACGACTTGCGAAAAAGTTCATGTGATCACTCGAATTTTTCGCAAATTTTTAAAATCTCAAACTCGATTTTTAGAAAAAATGTAATTTTTTTCGAAAAATCGCGTGTCGATCGTCGAGTGGTTGCGTCTCGAGATCGCGATTTTCGAAAAAGTGGCAAACGACACAACCGCTTCGCCGATCTCCGACTTTCGGTCGGTCGTCGACGACTTGCGAAAAAGTTCATGTGATCACTCGAATTTTTCGCAAATTTTTAAAAAATGTCATGTCGATTTTTAGAAAAAATGTAATTTTTTTCGAAAAATCGCGTGTCGATCGTCGAGTGGTTGCGTCTCGAGATCGCGATTTTCGAAAAAGTGGCAAACGACACAACCGCTTCGCCGATCTCCGACTTTCGGTCGGTCGTCGACGACTTGCAAAAAAGTTCATGTGATCACTCGAATTTTTCGCAAATTTTTAAAATCTCAAACTCGATTTTTAGAAAAAATGTAATTTTTTTCGAAAAATCGCGTGTCGATCGTCGAGTGGTTGCGTCTCGAGATCGCGATTTTCGAAAAAGTGGCAAACGACACAACCGCTTCGCCGATCTCCGACTTTCGGTCGGTCGTCGACGACTTGCGAAAAAGTTCATGTGATCACTCGAATTTTTCGCAAATTTTTCAAATGTCATGTCGATTTTTAGAAAAAATGTAATTTTTTTCGAAAAATCGCGTGTCGATCGTCGAGTGGTTGCGTCTCGAGATCGCGATTTTCGAAAAAGTGGCAAACGACACAACCGCTTCGCCGATCTCCGACTTTCGGTCGGTCGTCGACGACTTGCGAAAAAGTTCATGTGATCACTCGAATTTTTCGCAAATTTTTCAAATGTCATGTCGATTTTTAGAAAAAATGTAATTTTTTTCGAAAAATCGCGTGTCGATCGTCGAGTGGTTGCGTCTCGAGATCGCGATTTTCGAAAAAGTGGCAAACGACACAACCGCTTCGCCGATCTCCGACTTTCGGTCGGTCGTCGACGACTTGCGAAAAAGTTCATGTGATCACTCGAATTTTTCGCAAATTTTTCAAATGTCATGTCGATTTTTAGAAAAAATGTAATTTTTTTCGAAAAATCGCGTGTCGATCGTCGAGTGGTTGCGTCTCGAGATCGCGATTTTCGAAAAAGTGGCAAAGGACACAACCGCTTCGCCGATCTACGACTTTCGGTCGGTCGTCGACGACTTGCGAAAAAGTTCATGTGATCACTCGAATTTTTCGCAAATTTTTAAAATCTCAAACTCGATTTTTAGAAAAAATGTAATTTTTTTCGAAAAATCGCGTGTCGATCGTCGAGTGGTTGCGTCTCGAGATCGCGATTTTCGAAAAAGTGGCAAACGACACAACCGCTTCGCCGATCTCCGACTTTCGGTCGGTCGTCGACGACTTGCGAAAAAGTTCATGTGATCACTCGAATTTTTCGCAAATTTTTAAAATCTCAAACTCGATTTTTAGAAAAAATGTAATTTTTTTCGAAAAATCGCGTGTCGATCGTCGAGTGGTTGCGTCTCGAGATCGCGATTTTCGAAAAAGTGGCAAACGACACAACCGCTTCGCCGATCTCCGACTTTCGGTCGGTCGTCGACGACTTGCGAAAAAGTTCATGTGATCACTCGAATTTTTCGCAAATTTTTCAAATGTCATGTCGATTTTTAGAAAAAATGTAATTTTTTTCGAAAAATCGCGTGTCGATCGTCGAGTGGTTGCGTCTCGAGATCGCGATTTTCGAAAAAGTGGCAAACGACACAACCGCTTCGCCGATCTCCGACTTTCGGTCGGTCGTCGACGACTTGCGAAAAAGTTCATGTGATCACTCGAATTTTTCGCAAATTTTTAAAAAATGTCATGTCGATTTTTAGAAAAAATGTAATTTTTTTCGAAAAATCGCGTGTCGATCGTCGAGTGGTTGCGTCTCGAGATCGCGATTTTCAAAAAAGTGGCAAACGACACAACCGCTTCGCCGATCTCCGACTTTCGGTCGGTCGTCGACGACTTGCGAAAAAGTTCATGTGATCACTCGAATTTTTCGCAAATTTTTCAAATGTCATGTCGATTTTTAGAAAAAATGTAATTTTTTTCGAAAAATCGCGTGTCGATCGTCGAGTGGTTGCGTCTCGAGATCGCGATTTTCGAAAAAGTGGCAAACGACACAACCGCTTCGCCGATCTCCGACTTTCGGTCGGTCGTCGACGACTTGCGAAAAAGTTCATGTGATCACTCGAATTTTTCGCAAATTTTTAAAATCTCAAACTCGATTTTTAGAAAAAATGTAATTTTTTTCGAAAAATCGCGTGTCGATCGTCGAGTGGTTGCGTCTCGAGATCGCGATTTTCGAAAAAGTGGCAAACGACACAACCGCTTCGCCGATCTCCGACTTTCGGTCGGTCGTCGACGACTTGCGAAAAAGTTCATGTGATCACTCGAATTTTTCGCAAATTTTTAAAAAATGTCATGTCGATTTTTAGAAAAAATGTAATTTTTTTCGAAAAATCGCGTGTCGATCGTCGAGTGGTTGCGTCTCGAGATCGCGATTTTCGAAAAAGTGGCAAACGACACAACCGCTTCGCCGATCTCCGACTTTCGGTCGGTCGTCGACGACTTGCAAAAAAGTTCATGTGATCACTCGAATTTTTCGCAAATTTTTAAAATCTCAAACTCGATTTTTAGAAAAAATGTAATTTTTTTCAAAAAAATCGCGTGTCGATCGTCGAGTGGTTGCGTCTCGAGATCGCGATTTTCGAAAAAGTGGCAAACGACACAACCGCTTCGCCGATCTCCGACTTTCGGTCGGTCGTCGACGACTTGCGAAAAAGTTCATGTGATCACTCGAATTTTTCGCAAATTTTTCAAATGTCATGTCGATTTTTAGAAAAAATGTAATTTTTTTCTAAAAATCGCGTGTCGATCGTCGAGTGGTTGCGTCTCGAGATCGCGATTTTCGAAAAAGTGGCAAACGACACAACCGCTTCGCCGATCTCCGACTTTCGGTCGGTCGTCGACGACTTGCGAAAAAGTTCATGTGATCACTCGAATTTTTCGCAAATTTTTAAAATCTCAAACTCGATTTTTAGAAAAAATGTAATTTTTTTCGAAAAATCGCGTGTCGATCGTCGAGTGGTTGCGTCTCGAGATCGCGATTTTCGAAAAAGTGGCAAACGACACAACCGCTTCGCCGATCTCCGACTTTCGGTCGGTCGTCGACGACTTGCGAAAAAGTTAATGTGATCACTCGAATTTTTCGCAAATTTTTAAAATCTCAAACTCGATTTTTAGAAAAAATGTAATTTTTTTCGAAAAATCGCGTGTCGATCGTCGAGTGGTTGCGTCTCGAGATCGTGATTTTCGAAAAAGTGGCAAACGACACAACCGCTTCGCCGATCTCCGACTTTCGGTCGGTCGTCGACGACTTGCGAAAAAGTTCATGTGATCACTCGAATTTTTCGCAAATTTTTCAAATGTCATGTCGATTTTTAGAAAAAATGTAATTTTTTTCTAAAAATCGCGTGTCGATCGTCGAGTGGTTGCGTCTCGAGATCGCGATTTTCGAAAAAGTGGCAAACGACACAACCGCTTCGCCGATCTCCGACTTTCGGTCGGTCGTCGACGACTTGCGAAAAAGTTCATGTGATCACTCGAATTTTTCGCAAATTTTTAAAATCTCAAACTCGATTTTTAGAAAAAATGTAATTTTTTTCGAAAAATCGCGTGTCGATCGTCGAGTGGTTGCGTCTCGAGATCGCGATTTTCGAAAAAGTGGCAAACGACACAACCGCTTCGCCGATCTCCGACTTTCGGTCGGTCGTCGACGACTTGCGAAAAAGTTCATGTGATCACTCGAATTTTTCGCAAATTTTTCAAATGTCATGTCGATTTTTAGAAAAAATGTAATTTTTTTCGAAAAATCGCGTGTCGATCGTCGAGTGGTTGCGTCTCGAGATCGCGATTTTCGAAAAAGTGGCAAACGACACAACCGCTTCGCCGATCTCCGACTTTCGGTCGGTCGTCGACGACTTGCGAAAAAGTTCATGTGATCACTCGAATTTTTCGCAAATTTTTCAAATGTCATGTCGATTTTTAGAAAAAATGTAATTTTTTTCTAAAAATTTGCGTGTCGATCGTCGAGTGGTTGCGTCTCGAGATCGCGATTTTCGAAAAAGTGGCAAACGACACAACCGCTTCGCCGATCTCCGACTTTCGGTCGGTCGTCGACGACTTGCGAAAAAGTTCATGTGATCACTCGAATTTTTCGCAAATTTTTAAAAAATGTCATGTCGATTTTTAGAAAAAATGTAATTTTTTTCGAAAAATCGCGTGTCGATCGTCGAGTGGTTGCGTCTCGAGATCGCGATTTTCGAAAAAGTGGCAAACGACACAACCGCTTCGCCGATCTCCGACTTTCGGTCGGTCGTCGACGACTTGCGAAAAAGTTCATGTGATCACTCGAATTTTTCGCAAATTTTTAAAAAATGTCATGTCGATTTTTAGAAAAAATGTAATTTTTTTCGAAAAATCGCGTGTCGATCGTCGAGTGGTTGCGTCTCGAGATCGCGATTTTCGAAAAAGTGGCAAACGACACAACCGCTTCGCCGATCTCCGACTTTCGGTCGGTCGTCGACGACTTGCGAAAAAGTTCATGTGATCACTCGAATTTTTCGCAAATTTTTCAAATGTCATGTCGATTTTTAGAAAAAATGTAATTTTTTTCTAAAAATCGCGTGTCGATCGTCGAGTGGTTGCGTCTCGAGATCGCGATTTTCGAAAAAGTGGCAAACGACACAACCGCTTCGCCGATCTCCGACTTTCGGTCGGTCGTCGACGACTTGCGAAAAAGTTCATGTGATCACTCGAATTTTTCGCAAATTTTTAAAATCTCAAACTCGATTTTTAGAAAAAATGTAATTTTTTTCGAAAAATCGCGTGTCGATCGTCGAGTGGTTGCGTCTCGAGATCGCGATTTTCGAAAAAGTGGCAAACGACACAACCGCTTCGCCGATCTCCGACTTTCGGTCGGTCGTCGACGACTTGCGAAAAAGTTCATGTGATCACTCGAATTTTTCGCAAATTTTTCAAATGTCATGTCGATTTTTAGAAAAAATGTAATTTTTTTCGAAAAATCGCGTGTCGATCGTCGAGTGGTTGCGTCTCGAGATCGCGATTTTCGAAAAAGTGGCAAACGACACAACCGCTTCGCCGATCTCCGACTTTCGGTCGGTCGTCGACGACTTGCGAAAAAGTTCATGTGATCACTCGAATTTTTCGCAAATTTTTAAAAAATGTCATGTCGATTTTTAGAAAAAATGTAATTTTTTTCGAAAAATCGCGTGTCGATCGTCGAGTGGTTGCGTCTCGAGATCGCGATTTTCAAAAAAGTGGCAAACGACACAACCGCTTCGCCGATCTCCGACTTTCGGTCGGTCGTCGACGACTTGCGAAAAAGTTCATGTGATCACTCGAATTTTTCGCAAATTTTTCAAATGTCATGTCGATTTTTAGAAAAAATGTAATTTTTTTCGAAAAATCGCGTGTCGATCGTCGAGTGGTTGCGTCTCGAGATCGCGATTTTCGAAAAAGTGGCAAACGACACAACCGCTTCGCCGATCTCCGACTTTCGGTCGGTCGTCGACGACTTGCGAAAAAGTTCATGTGATCACTCGAATTTTTCGCAAATTTTTAAAATCTCAAACTCGATTTTTAGAAAAAATGTAATTTTTTTCGAAAAATCGCGTGTCGATCGTCGAGTGGTTGCGTCTCGAGATCGCGATTTTCGAAAAAGTGGCAAACGACACAACCGCTTCGCCGATCTCCGACTTTCGGTCGGTCGTCGACGACTTGCGAAAAAGTTCATGTGATCACTCGAATTTTTCGCAAATTTTTAAAAAATGTCATGTCGATTTTTAGAAAAAATGTAATTTTTTTCGAAAAATCGCGTGTCGATCGTCGAGTGGTTGCGTCTCGAGATCGCGATTTTCGAAAAAGTGGCAAACGACACAACCGCTTCGCCGATCTCCGACTTTCGGTCGGTCGTCGACGACTTGCAAAAAAGTTCATGTGATCACTCGAATTTTTCGCAAATTTTTAAAATCTCAAACTCGATTTTTAGAAAAAATGTAATTTTTTTCAAAAAAATCGCGTGTCGATCGTCGAGTGGTTGCGTCTCGAGATCGCGATTTTCGAAAAAGTGGCAAACGACACAACCGCTTCGCCGATCTCCGACTTTCGGTCGGTCGTCGACGACTTGCGAAAAAGTTCATGTGATCACTCGAATTTTTCGCAAATTTTTCAAATGTCATGTCGATTTTTAGAAAAAATGTAATTTTTTTCTAAAAATCGCGTGTCGATCGTCGAGTGGTTGCGTCTCGAGATCGCGATTTTCGAAAAAGTGGCAAACGACACAACCGCTTCGCCGATCTCCGACTTTCGGTCGGTCGTCGACGACTTGCGAAAAAGTTCATGTGATCACTCGAATTTTTCGCAAATTTTTAAAATCTCAAACTCGATTTTTAGAAAAAATGTAATTTTTTTCGAAAAATCGCGTGTCGATCGTCGAGTGGTTGCGTCTCGAGATCGCGATTTTCGAAAAAGTGGCAAACGACACAACCGCTTCGCCGATCTCCGACTTTCGGTCGGTCGTCGACGACTTGCGAAAAAGTTAATGTGATCACTCGAATTTTTCGCAAATTTTTAAAATCTCAAACTCGATTTTTAGAAAAAATGTAATTTTTTTCGAAAAATCGCGTGTCGATCGTCGAGTGGTTGCGTCTCGAGATCGTGATTTTCGAAAAAGTGGCAAACGACACAACCGCTTCGCCGATCTCCGACTTTCGGTCGGTCGTCGACGACTTGCGAAAAAGTTCATGTGATCACTCGAATTTTTCGCAAATTTTTCAAATGTCATGTCGATTTTTAGAAAAAATGTAATTTTTTTCTAAAAATCGCGTGTCGATCGTCGAGTGGTTGCGTCTCGAGATCGCGATTTTCGAAAAAGTGGCAAACGACACAACCGCTTCGCCGATCTCCGACTTTCGGTCGGTCGTCGACGACTTGCGAAAAAGTTCATGTGATCACTCGAATTTTTCGCAAATTTTTAAAATCTCAAACTCGATTTTTAGAAAAAATGTAATTTTTTTCGAAAAATCGCGTGTCGATCGTCGAGTGGTTGCGTCTCGAGATCGCGATTTTCGAAAAAGTGGCAAACGACACAACCGCTTCGCCGATCTCCGACTTTCGGTCGGTCGTCGACGACTTGCGAAAAAGTTCATGT
Organism: Leptonema lineaticorne; assembly: GCA_024500535.1. Taxonomy (NCBI): domain Eukaryota; kingdom Metazoa; phylum Arthropoda; class Insecta; order Trichoptera; family Hydropsychidae; genus Leptonema; species Leptonema lineaticorne. The sequence continues at coordinate 16,028,794 of JANIJI010000013.1, forward strand.
GATCACTCGAATTTTTCGCAAATTTTTCAAATGTCATGTCGATTTTTAGAAAAAATGTAATTTTTTTCGAAAAATCGCGTGTCGATCGTCGAGTGGTTGCGTCTCGAGATCGCGATTTTCGAAAAAGTGGCAAACGACACAACCGCTTCGCCGATCTCCGACTTTCGGTCGGTCGTCGACGACTTGCGAAAAAGTTCATGTGATCACTCGAATTTTTCGCAAATTTTTTAAATGTCATGTCGATTTTTAGAAAAAATGTAATTTTTTTCTAAAAATTTGCGTGTCGATCGTCGAGTGGTTGCGTCTCGAGATCGCGATTTTCGAAAAAGTGGCAAACGACACAACCGCTTCGCCGATCTCCGACTTTCGGTCGGTCGTCGACGACTTGCGAAAAAGTTCATGTGATCACTCGAATTTTTCGCAAATTTTTAAAAAATGTCATGTCGATTTTTAGAAAAAATGTAATTTTTTTCGAAAAATCGCGTGTCGATCGTCGAGTGGTTGCGTCTCGAGATCGCGATTTTCGAAAAAGTGGCAAACGACACAACCGCTTCGCCGATCTCCGACTTTCGGTCGGTCGTCGACGACTTGCGAAAAAGTTCATGTGATCACTCGAATTTTTCGCAAATTTTTAAAAAATGTCATGTCGATTTTTAGAAAAAATGTAATTTTTTTCGAAAAATCGCGTGTCGATCGTCGAGTGGTTGCGTCTCGAGATCGCGATTTTCGAAAAAGTGGCAAACGACACAACCGCTTCGCCGATCTCCGACTTTCGGTCGGTCGTCGACGACTTGCGAAAAAGTTCATGTGATCACTCGAATTTTTCGCAAATTTTTCAAATGTCATGTCGATTTTTAGAAAAAATGTAATTTTTTTCTAAAAATCGCGTGTCGATCGTCGAGTGGTTGCGTCTCGAGATCGCGATTTTCGAAAAAGTGGCAAACGACACAACCGCTTCGCCGATCTCCGACTTTCGGTCGGTCGTCGACGACTTGCGAAAAAGTTCATGTGATCACTCGAATTTTTCGCAAATTTTTAAAATCTCAAACTCGATTTTTAGAAAAAATGTAATTTTTTTCGAAAAATCGCGTGTCGATCGTCGAGTGGTTGCGTCTCGAGATCGCGATTTTCGAAAAAGTGGCAAACGACACAACCGCTTCGCCGATCTCCGACTTTCGGTCGGTCGTCGACGACTTGCGAAAAAGTTCATGTGATCACTCGAATTTTTCGCAAATTTTTCAAATGTCATGTCGATTTTTAGAAAAAATGTAATTTTTTTCGAAAAATCGCGTGTCGATCGTCGAGTGGTTGCGTCTCGAGATCGCGATTTTCGAAAAAGTGGCAAACGACACAACCGCTTCGCCGATCTCCGACTTTCGGTCGGTCGTCGACGACTTGCGAAAAAGTTCATGTGATCACTCGAATTTTTCGCAAATTTTTAAAAAATGTCATGTCGATTTTTAGAAAAAATGTAATTTTTTTCGAAAAATCGCGTGTCGATCGTCGAGTGGTTGCGTCTCGAGATCGCGATTTTCAAAAAAGTGGCAAACGACACAACCGCTTCGCCGATCTCCGACTTTCGGTCGGTCGTCGACGACTTGCGAAAAAGTTCATGTGATCACTCGAATTTTTCGCAAATTTTTCAAATGTCATGTCGATTTTTAGAAAAAATGTAATTTTTTTCGAAAAATCGCGTGTCGATCGTCGAGTGGTTGCGTCTCGAGATCGCGATTTTCGAAAAAGTGGCAAACGACACAACCGCTTCGCCGATCTCCGACTTTCGGTCGGTCGTCGACGACTTGCGAAAAAGTTCATGTGATCACTCGAATTTTTCGCAAATTTTTAAAATCTCAAACTCGATTTTTAGAAAAAATGTAATTTTTTTCGAAAAATCGCGTGTCGATCGTCGAGTGGTTGCGTCTCGAGATCGCGATTTTCGAAAAAGTGGCAAACGACACAACCGCTTCGCCGATCTCCGACTTTCGGTCGGTCGTCGACGACTTGCGAAAAAGTTCATGTGATCACTCGAATTTTTCGCAAATTTTTAAAAAATGTCATGTCGATTTTTAGAAAAAATGTAATTTTTTTCGAAAAATCGCGTGTCGATCGTCGAGTGGTTGCGTCTCGAGATCGCGATTTTCGAAAAAGTGGCAAACGACACAACCGCTTCGCCGATCTCCGACTTTCGGTCGGTCGTCGACGACTTGCGAAAAAGTTCATGTGATCACTCGAATTTTTCGCAAATTTTTCAAATGTCATGTCGATTTTTAGAAAAAATGTAATTTTTTTCGAAAAATCGCGTGTCGATCGTCGAGTGGTTGCGTCTCGAGATCGCGATTTTCGAAAAAGTGGCAAACGACACAACCGCTTCGCCGATCTCCGACTTTCGGTCGGTCGTCGACGACTTGCGAAAAAGTTCATGTGATCACTCGAATTTTTCGCAAATTTTTAAAATCTCAAACTCGATTTTTAGAAAAAATGTAATTTTTTTCGAAAAATCGCGTGTCGATCGTCGAGTGGTTGCGTCTCGAGATCGCGATTTTCGAAAAAGTGGCAAACGACACAACCGCTTCGCCGATCTCCGACTTTCGGTCGGTCGTCGACGACTTGCGAAAAAGTTCATGTGATCACTCGAATTTTTCGCAAATTTTTAAAAAATGTCATGTCGATTTTTAGAAAAAATGTAATTTTTTTCGAAAAATCGCGTGTCGATCGTCGAGTGGTTGCGTCTCGAGATCGCGATTTTCGAAAAAGTGGCAAACGACACAACCGCTTCGCCGATCTCCGACTTTCGGTCGGTCGTCGACGACTTGCGAAAAAGTTCATGTGATCACTCGAATTTTTCGCAAATTTTTCAAATGTCATGTTGATTTTTAGAAAAAATGTAATTTTTTTCGAAAAATCGCGTGTCGATCGTCGAGTGGTTGCGTCTCGAGATCGCGATTTTCGAAAAAGTGGCAAACGACACAACCGCTTCGCCGATCTCCGACTTTCGGTCGGTCGTCGACGACTTGCGAAAAAGTTCATGTGATCACTCGAATTTTTCGCAAATTTTTCAAATGTCATGTCGATTTTTAGAAAAAATGTAATTTTTTTCTAAAAATCGCGTGTCGATCGTCGAGTGGTTGCGTCTCGAGATCGCGATTTTCGAAAAAGTGGCAAACGACACAACCGCTTCGCCGATCTCCGACTTTCGGTCGGTCGTCGACGACTTGCGAGAAAGTTCATGTGATCACTCGAATTTTTCGCAAATTTTTAAAATCTCAAACTCGATTTTTAGAAAAAATGTAATTTTTTTCGAAAAATCGCGTGTCGATCGTCGAGTGGTTGCGTCTCGAGATCGCGATTTTCGAAAAAGTGGCAAACGACACAACCGCTTCGCCGATCTCCGACTTTCGGTCGGTCGTCGACGACTTGCGAAAAAGTTCATGTGATCACTCGAATTTTTCGCAAATTTTTCAAATGTCATGTTGATTTTTAGAAAAAATGTAATTTTTTTCGAAAAATCGCGTGTCGATCGTCGAGTGGTTGCGTCTCGAGATCGCGATTTTCGAAAAAGTGGCAAACGACACAACCGCTTCGCCGATCTCCGACTTTCGGTCGGTCGTCGACGACTTGCGAAAAAGTTCATGTGATCACTCGAATTTTTCGCAAATTTTTCAAATGTCATGTCGATTTTTAGAAAAAATGTAATTTTTTTCTAAAAATCGCGTGTCGATCGTCGAGTGGTTGCGTCTCGAGATCGCGATTTTCGAAAAAGTGGCAAACGACACAACCGCTTCGCCGATCTCCGACTTTCGGTCGGTCGTCGACGACTTGCGAAAAAGTTCATGTGATCACTCGAATTTTTCGCAAATTTTTAAAATCTCAAACTCGATTTTTAGAAAAAATGTAATTTTTTTCGAAAAATCGCGTGTCGATCGTCGAGTGGTTGCGTCTCGAGATCGCGATTTTCGAAAAAGTGGCAAACGACACAACCGCTTCGCCGATCTCCGACTTTCGGTCGGTCGTCGACGACTTGCGAAAAAGTTCATGTGATCACTCGAATTTTTCGCAAATTTTTAAAATGTCATGTCGATTTTTAGAAAAAATGTAATTTTTTTCGAAAAATCGCGTGTCGATCGTCGAGTGGTTGCGTCTCGAGATCGCGATTTTCGAAAAAGTGGCAAACGACACAACCGCTTCGCCGATCTCCGACTTTCGGTCGGTCGTCGACGACTTGCGAAAAAGTTCATGTGATCACTCGAATTTTTCGCAAATTTTTCAAATGTCATGTCGATTTTTAGAAAAAATGTAATTTTTTTCGAAAAATCGCGTGTCGATCGTCGAGTGGTTGCGTCTCGAGATCGCGATTTTCGAAAAAGTGGCAAACGACACAACCGCTTCGCCGATCTCCGACTTTCGGTCGGTCGTCGACGACTTGCGAAAAAGTTCATGTGATCACTCGAATTTTTCGCAAATTTTTAAAAAATGTCATGTCGATTTTTAGAAAAAATGTAATTTTTTTCGAAAAATCGCGTGTCGATCGTCGAGTGGTTGCGTCTCGAGATCGCGATTTTCAAAAAAGTGGCAAACGACACAACCGCTTCGCCGATCTCCGACTTTCGGTCGGTCGTCGACGACTTGCGAAAAAGTTCATGTGATCACTCGAATTTTTCGCAAATTTTTCAAATGTCATGTCGATTTTTAGAAAAAATGTAATTTTTTTCGAAAAATCGCGTGTCGATCGTCGAGTGGTTGCGTCTCGAGATCGCGATTTTCGAAAAAGTGGCAAACGACACAACCGCTTCGCCGATCTCCGACTTTCGGTCGGTCGTCGACGACTTGCGAAAAAGTTCATGTGATCACTCGAATTTTTCGCAAATTTTTAAAATCTCAGATTTTTAGAAAAAATGTAATTTTTTTCGAAAAATCGCGTGTCGATCGTCGAGTGGTTGCGTCTCGAGATCGCGATTTTCGAAAAAGTGGCAAACGACACAACCGCTTCGCCGATCTCCGACTTTCGGTCGGTCGTCGACGACTTGCGAAAAAGTTCATGTGATCACTCGAATTTTTCGCAAATTTTTCAAATGTCATGTCGATTTTTAGAAAAAATGTAATTTTTTTCGAAAAATCGCGTGTCGATCGTCGAGTGGTTGCGTCTCGAGATCGCGATTTTCGAAAAAGTGGCAAACGACACAACCGCTTCGCCGATCTCCGACTTTCGGTCGGTCGTCGACGACTTGCGAAAAAGTTCATGTGATCACTCGAATTTTTCGCAAATTTTTAAAATCTCAAACTCGATTTTTAGAAAAAATGTAATTTTTTTCGAAAAATCGCGTGTCGATCGTCGAGTGGTTGCGTCTCGAGATCGCGATTTTCGAAAAAGTGGCAAACGACACAACCGCTTCGCCGATCTCCGACTTTCGGTCGGTCGTCGACGACTTGCGAAAAAGTTCATGTGATCACTCGAATTTTTCGCAAATTTTTAAAATCTCAAACTCGATTTTTAGAAAAAATGTAATTTTTTTCGAAAAATCGCGTGTCGATCGTCGAGTGGTTGCGTCTCGAGATCGCGATTTTCGAAAAAGTGGCAAACGACACAACCGCTTCGCCGATCTCCGACTTTCGGTCGGTCGTCGACGACTTTCGAAAAAGTTCATGTGATCACTCGAATTTTTCGCAAATTTTTAAAAATGTCATGTCGATTTTTAGAAAAAATGTAATTTTTTTCGAAAAATCGCGTGTCGATCGTCGAGTGGTTGCGTCTCGAGATGGCGATTTTCGAAAAAGTGGCAAACGACACAACCGCTTCGCCGATCTCCGACTTTCGGTCGGTCGTCGACGACTTGCGAAAAAGTTCATGTGATCACTCGAATTTTTCGCAAATTTTTAAAATCTCAAACTCGATTTTTAGAAAAAATGTAATTTTTTTCGAAAAATCGCGTGTCGATCGTCGAGTGGTTGCGTCTCGAGATCGCGATTTTCGAAAAAGTGGCAAACGACACAACCGCTTCGCCGATCTCCGACTTTCGGTCGGTCGTCGACGACTTGCGAAAAAGTTCATGTGATCACTCGAATTTTTCGCAAATTTTTAAAATCTCAAACTCGATTTTTAGAAAAAATGTAATTTTTTTCGAAAAATCGCGTGTCGATCGTCGAGTGGTTGCGTCTCGAGATCGCGATTTTCGAAAAAGTGGCAAACGACACAACCGCTTCGCCGATCTCCGACTTTCGGTCGGTCGTCGACGACTTGCGAAAAAGTTCATGTGATCACTCGAATTTTTCGCAAATTTTTCAAATGTCATGTCGATTTTTAGAAAAAATGTAATTTTTTTCGAAAAATCGCGTGTCGATCGTCGAGTGGTTGCGTCTCGAGATCGCGATTTTCGAAAAAGTGGCAAACGACACAACCGCTTCGCCGATCTCCGACTTTCGGTCGGTCGTCGACGACTTGCGAAAAAGTTCATGTGATCACTCGAATTTTTCGCAAATTTTTAAAATCTCAAACTCGATTTTTAGAAAAAATGTAATTTTTTTCGAAAAATCGCGTGTCGATCGTCGAGTGGTTGCGTCTCGAGATCGCGATTTTCGAAAAAGTGGCAAACGACACAACCGCTTCGCCGATCTCCGACTTTCGGTCGGTCGTCGACGACTTGCGAAAAAGTTCATGTGATCACTCGAATTTTTCGCAAATTTTTCAAATGTCATGTCGATTTTTAGAAAAAATGTAATTTTTTTCGAAAAATCGCGTGTCGATCGTCGAGTGGTTGCGTCTCGAGATCGCGATTTTCGAAAAAGTGGCAAACGACACAACCGCTTCGCCGATCTCCGACTTTCGGTCGGTCGTCGACGACTTGCGAAAAAGTTCATGTGATCACTCGAATTTTTCGCAAATTTTTAAAATCTCAAACTCGATTTTTAGAAAAAATGTAATTTTTTTCGAAAAATCGCGTGTCGATCGTCGAGTGGTTGCGTCTCGAGATCGCGATTTTCGAAAAAGTGGCAAACGACACAACCGCTTCGCCGATCTCCGACTTTCGGTCGGTCGTCGACGACTTTCGAAAAAGTTCATGTGATCACTCGAATTTTTCGCAAATTTTTAAAAAATGTCATGTCGATTTTTAGAAAAAATGTAATTTTTTTCGAAAAATCGCGTGTCGATCGTCGAGTGGTTGCGTCTCGAGATGGCGATTTTCGAAAAAGTGGCAAACGACACAACCGCTTCGCCGATCTCCGACTTTCGGTCGGTCGTCGACGACTTGCGAAAAAGTTCATGTGATCACTCGAATTTTTCGCAAATTTTTCAAATGTCATGTCGATTTTTAGAAAAAATGTAATTTTTTTCGAAAAATCGCGTGTCGATCGTCGAGTGGTTGCGTCTCGAGATCGCGATTTTCGAAAAAGTGGCAAACGACACAACCGCTTCGCCGATCTCCGACTTTCGGTCGGTCGTCGACGACTTGCGAAAAAGTTCATGTGATCACTCGAATTTTTCGCAAATTTTTAAAATCTCAAACTCGATTTTTAGAAAAAATGTAATTTTTTTCGAAAAATCGCGTGTCGATCGTCGAGTGGTTGCGTCTCGAGATCGCGATTTTCGAAAAAGTGGCAAACGACACAACCGCTTCGCCGATCTCCGACTTTCGGTCGGTCGTCGACGACTTGCGATAAAGTTCATGTGATCACTCGAATTTTTCGCAAATTTTTAAAATCTCAAACTCGATTTTTAGAAAAAATGTAATTTTTTTCGAAAAATCGCGTGTCGATCGTCGAGTGGTTGCGTCTCGAGATCGCGATTTTCGAAAAAGTGGCAAACGACACAACCGCTTCGCCGATCTCCGACTTTCGGTCGGTCGTCGACGACTTGCGAAAAAGTTCATGTGATCACTCGAATTTTTCGCAAATTTTTAAAATCTCAAACTCGATTTTTAGAAAAAATGTAATTTTTTTCGAAAAATCGCGTGTCGATCGTCGAGTGGTTGCGTCTCGAGATCGCGATTTTCGAAAAAGTGGCAAACGACACAACCGCTTCGCCGATCTCCGACTTTCGGTCGGTCGTCGACGACTTGCGAAAAAGTTCATGTGATCACTCGAATTTTTCGCAAATTTTTCAAATGTCATGTCGATTTTTAGAAAAAATGTAATTTTTTTCGAAAAATCGCGTGTCGATCGTCGAGTGGTTGCGTCTCGAGATCGCGATTTTCAAAAAAGTGGCAAACGACACAACCGCTTCGCCGATCTCCGACTTTCGGTAAGTGGTCGTCGACGACTTGCGAAAAAGTTCATGTGATCACTCGAATTTTTCGCAAATTTTTCAAATGTCATGTCGATTTTTAGAAAAAATGTAATTTTTTTCGAAAAATCGCGTGTCGATCGTCGAGTGGTTGCGTCTCGAGATCGCGATTTTCGAAAAAGTGGCAAACGACACAACCGCTTCGCCGATCTCCGACTTTCGGTCGGTCGTCGACGACTTGCGAAAAAGTTCATGTGATCACTCGAATTTTTCGCAAATTTTTAAAAAATGTCATGTCGATTTTTAGAAAAAATGTAATTTTTTTCGAAAAATCGCGTGTCGATCGTCGAGTGGTTGCGTCTCGAGATCGCGATTTTCGAAAAAGTGGCAAACGACACAACCGCTTCGCCGATCTCCGACTTTCGGTCGGTCGTCGACGACTTGCGAAAAAGTTCATGTGATCACTCGAATTTTTCGCAAATTTTTAAAATCTCAAACTCGATTTTTAGAAAAAATGTAATTTTTTTCGAAAAATCGCGTGTCGATCGTCGAGTGGTTGCGTCTCGAGATCGCGATTTTCGAAAAAGTGGCAAACGACACAACCGCTTCGCCGATCTCCGACTTTCGGTCGGTCGTCGACGACTTGCGAAAAAGTTCATGTGATCACTCGAATTTTTCGCAAATTTTTAAAATCTCAAACTCGATTTTTAGAAAAAATGTAATTTTTTTCGAAAAATCGCGTGTCGATCGTCGAGTGGTTGCGTCTCGAGATCGCGATTTTCGAAAAAGTGGCAAACGACACAACCGCTTCGCCGATCTCCGACTTTCGGTCGGTCGTCGACGACTTGCGAAAAAGTTCATGTGATCACTCGAATTTTTCGCAAATTTTTAAAAAATGTCATGTCGATTTTTAGAAAAAATGTAATTTTTTTCGAAAAATCGCGTGTCGATCGTCGAGTGGTTGCGTCTCGAGATCGCGATTTTCGAAAAAGTGGCAAACGACACAACCGCTTCGCCGATCTCCGACTTTCGGTCGGTCGTCGACGACTTGCGAAAAAGTTCATGTGATCACTGGAATTTTTCGCAAATTTTTCAAATGTCATGTCGATTTTTAGAAAAAATGTAATTTTTTTCGAAAAATCGCGTGTCGATCGTCGAGTGGTTGGGTCTCGAGATCGCGATTTTCGAAAAAGTGGCAAACGACACAACCGCTTCGCCGATCTCCGACTTTCGGTCGGTCGTCGACGACTTGCGAAAAAGTTCATGTGATCACTCGAATTTTTCGCAAATTTTTAAAATCTCAAACTCGATTTTTAGAAAAAATGTAATTTTTTTCGAAAAATCGCGTGTCGATCGTCGAGTGGTTGCGTCTCGAGATCGCGATTTTCGAAAAAGTGGCAAACGACACAACCGCTTCGCCGATCTCCGACTTTCGGTCGGTCGTCGACGACTTGCGAAAAAGTTCATGTGATCACTCGAATTTTTCGCAAATTTTTAAAATCTCAAACTCGATTTTTAGAAGAAATGTAATTTTTTTCGAAAAATCGCGTGTCGATCGTCGAGTGGTTGCGTCTCGAGATCGCGATTTTCGAAAAAGTGGCAAACGACACAACCGCTTCGCCGATCTCCGACTTTCGGTCGGTCGTCGACGACTTTCGAAAAAGTTCATGTGATCACTCGAATTTTTCGCAAATTTTTAAAAATGTCATGTCGATTTTTAGAAAAAATGTAATTTTTTTCGAAAAATCGCGTGTCGATCGTCGAGTGGTTGCGTCTCGAGATCGCGATTTTCGAAAAAGTGGCAAACGACACAACCGCTTCGCCGATCTCCGACTTTCGGTCGGTCGTCGACGACTTGCGAAAAAGTTCATGTGATCACTCGAATTTTTCGCAAATTTTTAAAATCTCAAACTCGATTTTTAGAAAAAATGTAATTTTTTTCGAAAAATCGCGTGTCGATCGTCGAGTGGTTGCGTCTCGAGATCGCGATTTTCGAAAAAGTGGCAAACGACACAACCGCTTCGCCGATCTCCGACTTTCGGTCGGTCGTCGACGACTTGCGAAAAAGTTCATGTGATCACTCGAATTTTTCGCAAATTTTTCAAATGTCATGTCGATTTTTAGAAAAAATGTAATTTTTTTCGAAAAATCGCGTGTCGATCGTCGAGTGGTTGCGTCTCGAGATCGCGATTTTCGAAAAAGTGGCAAACGACACAACCGCTTCGCCGATCTCCGACTTTCGGTCGGTCGTCGACGACTTGCGAAAAAGTTCATGTGATCACTCGAATTTTTCGCAAATTTTTAAAATGTCATGTCGATTTTTAGAAAAAATGTAATTTTTTTCGAAAAATCGCGTGTCGATCGTCGAGTGGTTGCGTCTCGAGATCGCGATTTTCGAAAAAGTGGCAAACGACACAACCGCTTCGCCGATCTCCGACTTTCGGTCGGTCGTCGACGACTTGCGAAAAAGTTCATGTGATCACTCGAATTTTTCGCAAATTTTTCAAATGTCATGTCGATTTTTAGAAAAAATGTAATTTTTTTCGAAAAATCGCGTGTCGATCGTCGAGTGGTTGCGTCTCGAGATCGCGATTTTCGAAAAAGTGGCAAACGACACAACCGCTTCGCCGATCTCCGACTTTCGGTCGGTCGTCGACGACTTGCGAAAAAGTTCATGTGATCACTCGAATTTTTCGCAAATTTTTAAAATCTCAAACTCGATTTTTAGAAAAAATGTAATTTTTTTCGAAAAATCGCGTGTCGATCGTCGAGTGGTTGCGTCTCGAGATCGCGATTTTCAAAAAAGTGGCAAACGACACAACCGCTTCGCCGATCTCCGACTTTCGGTAAGTGGTCGTCGACGACTTGCGAAAAAGTTCATGTGATCACTCGAATTTTTCGCAAATTTTTCAAATGTCATGTCGATTTTTAGAAAAAATGTAATTTTTTTCGAAAAATCGCGTGTCGATCGTCGAGTGGTTGCGTCTCGAGATCGCGATTTTCGAAAAAGTGGCAAACGACACAACCGCTTCGCCGATCTCCGACTTTCGGTCGGTCGTCGACGACTTGCGAAAAAGTTCATGTGATCACTCGAATTTTTCGCAAATTGTTAAAATCTCAAACTCGATTTTTAGAAAAAATGTAATTTTTTTCGAAAAATCGCGTGTCGATCGTCGAGTGGTTGCGTCTCGAGATCGCGATTTTCGAAAAAGTGGCAAACGACACAACCGCTTCGCCGATCTCCGACTTTCGGTCGGTCGTCGACGACTTGCGAAAAAGTTCATGTGATCACTCGAATTTTTCGCAAATTTTTAAAAAATGTCATGTCGATTTTTAGAAAAAATGTAATTTTTTTCGAAAAATCGCGTGTCGATCGTCGAGTGGTTGCGTCTCGAGATCGCGATTTTCGAAAAAGTGGCAAACGACACAACCGCTTCGCCGATCTCCGACTTTCGGTCGGTCGTCGACGACTTGCGAAAAAGTTCATGTGATCACTCGAATTTTTCGCAAATTTTTCAAATGTCATGTCGATTTTTAGAAAAAATGTAATTTTTTTCGAAAAATCGCGTGTCGATCGTCGAGTGGTTGCGTCTCGAGATCGCGATTTTCGAAAAAGTGGCAAACGACACAACCGCTTCGCCGATCTCCGACTTTCGGTCGGTCGTCGACGACTTGCGAAAAAGTTCATGTGATCACTCGAATTTTTCGCAAATTTTTCAAATGTCATGTCGATTTTTAGAAAAAATGTAATTTTTTTCGAAAAATCGCGTGTCGATCGTCGAGTGGTTGCGTCTCGAGATCGCGATTTTCGAAAAAGTGGCAAACGACACAACCGCTTCGCCGATCTCCGACTTTCGGTCGGTCGTCGACGACTTGCGAAAAAGTTCATGTGATCACTCGAATTTTTCGCAAATTTTTCAAATGTCATGTCGATTTTTAGAAAAAATGTAATTTTTTTCGAAAAATCGCGTGTCGATCGTCGAGTGGTTGCGTCTCGAGATCGCGATTTTCGAAAAAGTGGCAAACGACACAACCGCTTCGCCGATCTCCGACTTTCGGTCGGTCGTCGACGACTTGCGAAAAAGTTCATGTGATCACTCGAATTTTTCGCAAATTTTTAAAATCTCAAACTCGATTTTTAGAAAAAATGTAATTTTTTTCGAAAAATCGCGTGTCGATCGTCGAGTGGTTGCGTCTCGAGATCGCGATTTTCAAAAAAGTGGCAAACGACACAACCGCTTCGCCGATCTCCGACTTTCGGTAAGTGGTCGTCGACGACTTGCGAAAAAGTTCATGTGATCACTCGAATTTTTCGCAAATTTTTCAAATGTCATGTCGATTTTTAGAAAAAATGTAATTTTTTTCGAAAAATCGCGTGTCGATCGTCGAGTGGTTGCGTCTCGAGATCGCGATTTTCGAAAAAGTGGCAAACGACACAACCGCTTCGCCGATCTCCGACTTTCGGTCGGTCGTCGACGACTTGCGAAAAAGTTCATGTGATCACTCGAATTTTTCGCAAATTTTTAAAAATGTCATGTCGATTTTTAGAAAAAATGTAATTTTTTTCGAAAAATCGCGTGTCGATCGTCGAGTGGTTGCGTCTCGAGATCGCGATTTTCGAAAAAGTGGCAAACGACACAACCGCTTCGCCGATCTCCGACTTTCGGTCGGTCGTCGACGACTTGCGAAAAAGTTCATGTGATCACTCGAATTTTTCGCAAATTTTTAAAATCTCAAACTCGATTTTTAGAAAAAATGTAATTTTTTTCGAAAAATCGCGTGTCGATCGTCGAGTGGTTGCGTCTCGAGATCGCGATTTTCGAAAAAGTGGCAAACGACACAACCGCTTCGCCGATCTCCGACTTTCGGTCGGTCGTCGACGACTTGCGAAAAAGTTCATGTGATCACTCGAATTTTTCGCAAATTTTTAAAATCTCAAACTCGATTTTTAGAAAAAATGTAATTTTTTTCGAAAAATCGCGTGTCGATCGTCGAGTGGTTGCGTCTCGAGATCGCGATTTTCGAAAAAGTGGCAAACGACACAACCGCTTCGCCGATCTCCGACTTTCGGTCGGTCGTCGACGACTTGCGAAAAAGTTCATGTGATCACTCGAATTTTTCGCAAATTTTTCAAATGTCATGTCGATTTTTAGAAAAAATGTAATTTTTTTCGAAAAATCGCGTGTCGATCGTCGAGTGGTTGCGTCTCGAGATCGCGATTTTCGAAAAAGTGGCAAACGACACAACCGCTTCGCCGATCTCCGACTTTCGGTCGGTCGTCGACGACTTGCGAAAAAGTTCATGTGATCACTCGAATTTTTCGCAAATTTTTCAAATGTCATGTCGATTTTTAGAAAAAATGTAATTTTTTTCGAAAAATCGCGTGTCGATCGTCGAGTGGTTGCGTCTCGAGATCGCGATTTTCGAAAAAGTGGCAAACGACACAACCGCTTCGCCGATCTCCGACTTTCGGTCGGTCGTCGACGACTTGCGAAAAAGTTCATGTGATCACTCGAATTTTTCGCAAATTTTTAAAATCTCAAACTCGATTTTTAGAAAAAATGTAATTTTTTTCGAAAAATCGCGTGTCGATCGTCGAGTGGTTGCGTCTCGAGATCGCGATTTTCGAAAAAGTGGCAAACGACACAACCGCTTCGCCGATCTCCGACTTTCGGTCGGTCGTCGACGACTTGCGAAAAAGTTCATGTGATCACTCGAATTTTTCGCAAATTTTTAAAATCTCAAACTCGATTTTTAGAAAAAATGTAATTTTTTTCGAAAAATCGCGTGTCGATCGTCGAGTGGTTGCGTCTCGAGATCGCGATTTTCGAAAAAGTGGCAAACGACACAACCGCTTCGCCGATCTCCGACTTTCGGTCGGTCGTCGACGACTTGCGAAAAAGTTCATGTGATCACTCGAATTTTTCGCAAATTTTTCAAATGTCATGTCGATTTTTAGAAAAAATGTAATTTTTTTCGAAAAATCGCGTGTCGATCGTCGAGTGGTTGCGTCTCGAGATCGCGATTTTCGAAAAAGTGGCAAACGACACAACCGCTTCGCCGATCTCCGACTTTCGGTCGGTCGTCGACGACTTGCGAAAAAGTTCATGTGATCACTCGAATTTTTCGCAAATTTTTCAAATGTCATGTCGATTTTTAGAAAAAATGTAATTTTTTTCGAAAAATCGCGTGTCGATCGTCGAGTGGTTGCGTCTCGAGATCGCGATTTTCGAAAAAGTGGCAAACGACACAACCGCTTCGCCGATCTCCGACTTTCGGTCGGTCGTCGACGACTTGCGAAAAAGTTCATGTGATCACTCGAATTTTTCGCAAATTTTTAAAATCTCAAACTCGATTTTTAGAAAAAATGTAATTTTTTTCGAAAAATCGCGTGTCGATCGTCGAGTGGTTGCGTCTCGAGATCGCGATTTTCGAAAAAGTGGCAAACGACACAACCGCTTCGCCGATCTCCGACTTTCGGTCGGTCGTCGACGACTTGCGAAAAAGTTCATGTGATCACTCGAATTTTTCGCAAATTTTTAAAATCTCAAACTCGATTTTTAGAAAAAATGTAATTTTTTTCGAAAAATCGCGTGTCGATCGTCGAGTGGTTGCGTCTCGAGATCGCGATTTTCGAAAAAGTGGCAAACGACACAACCGCTTCGCCGATCTCCGACTTTCGGTCGGTCGTCGACGACTTGCGAAAAAGTTCATGTGATCACTCGAATTTTTCGCAAATTTTTCAAATGTCATGTCGATTTTTAGAAAAAATGTAATTTTTTTCGAAAAATCGCGTGTCGATCGTCGAGTGGTTGCGTCTCGAGATCGCGATTTTCGAAAAAGTGGCAAACGACACAACCGCTTCGCCGATCTCCGACTTTCGGTCGGTCGTCGACGACTTGCGAAAAAGTTCATGTGATCACTCGAATTTTTCGCAAATTTTTAAAATCTCAAACTCGATTTTTAGAAAAAATGTAATTTTTTTCGAAAAATCGCGTGTCGATCGTCGAGTGGTTGCGTCTCGAGATCGCGATTTTCGAAAAAGTGGCAAACGACACAACCGCTTCGCCGATCTCCGACTTTCGGTCGGTCGTCGACGACTTGCGAAAAAGTTCATGTGATCACTCGAATTTTTCGCAAATTTTTCAAATGTCATGTCGATTTTTAGAAAAAATGTAATTTTTTTCGAAAAATCGCGTGTCGATCGTCGAGTGGTTGCGTCTCGAGATCGCGATTTTCGAAAAAGTGGCAAACGACACAACCGCTTCGCCGATCTCCGACTTTCGGTCGGTCGTCGACGACTTGCGAAAAAGTTCATGTGATCACTCGAATTTTTCGCAAATTTTTAAAATCTCAAACTCGATTTTTAGAAAAAATGTAATTTTTTTCGAAAAATCGCGTGTCGATCGTCGAGTGGTTGCGTCTCGAGATCGCGATTTTCGAAAAAGTGGCAAACGACACAACCGCTTCGCCGATCTCCGACTTTCGGTCGGTCGTCGACGACTTGCGAAAAAGTTCATGTGATCACTCGAATTTTTCGCAAATTTTTCAAATGTCATGTCGATTTTTAGAAAAAATGTAATTTTTTTCGAAAAATCGCGTGTCGATCGTCGAGTGGTTGCGTCTCGAGATCGCGATTTTCGAAAAAGTGGCAAACGACACAACCGCTTCGCCGATCTCCGACTTTCGGTCGGTCGTCGACGACTTGCGAAAAAGTTCATGTGATCACTCGAATTTTTCGCAAATTTTTAAAATCTCAAACTCGATTTTTAGAAAAAATGTAATTTTTTTCGAAAAATCGCGTGTCGATCGTCGAGTGGTTGCGTCTCGAGATCGCGATTTTCGAAAAAGTGGCAAACGACACAACCGCTTCGCCGATCTCCGACTTTCGGTCGGTCGTCGACGACTTGCGAAAAAGTTCATGTGATCACTCGAATTTTTCGCAAATTTTTAAAATCTCAAACTCGATTTTTAGAAAAAATGTAATTTTTTTCGAAAAATCGCGTGTCGATCGTCGAGTGGTTGCGTCTCGAGATCGCGATTTTCGAAAAAGTGGCAAACGACACAACCGCTTCGCCGATCTCCGACTTTCGGTCGGTCGTCGACGACTTGCGAAAAAGTTCATGTGATCACTCGAATTTTTCGCAAATTTTTAAAATCTCAAACTCGATTTTTAGAAAAAATGTAATTTTTTTCGAAAAATCGCGTGTCGATCGTCGAGTGGTTGCGTCTCGAGATCGCGATTTTCGAAAAAGTGGCAAACGACACAACCGCTTCGCCGATCTCCGACTTTCGGTCGGTCGTCGACGACTTGCGAAAAAGTTCATGTGATCACTCGAATTTTTCGCAAATTTTTCAAATGTCATGTCGATTTTTAGAAAAAATGTAATTTTTTTCGAAAAATCGCGTGTCGATCGTCGAGTGGTTGCGTCTCGAGATCGCGATTTTCGAAAAAGTGGCAAACGACACAACCGCTTCGCCGATCTCCGACTTTCGGTCGGTCGTCGACGACTTTCGAAAAAGTTCATGTGATCACTCGAATTTTTCGCAAATTTTTAAAATCTCAAACTCGATTTTTAGAAAAAATGTAATTTTTTTCGAAAAATCGCGTGTCGATCGTCGAGTGGTTGCGTCTCGAGATCGCGATTTTCGAAAAAGTGGCAAACGACACAACCGCTTCGCCGATCTCCGACTTTCGGTCGGTCGTCGACGACTTGCGAAAAAGTTCATGTGATCACTCGAATTTTTCTCAAATTTTTAAAATCTCAAACTCGATTTTTAGAAAAAATGTAATTTTTTTCGAAAAATCGCGTGTCGATCGTCGAGTGGTTGCGTCTCGAGATCGCGATTTTCGAAAAAGTGGCAAACGACACAACCGCTTCGCCGATCTCCGACTTTCGGTCGGTCGTCGACGACTTGCAAAAAAGTTCATGTGATCACTCGAATTTTTCGCAAATTTTTAAAATCTCAAACTCGATTTTTAGAAAAAATGTAATTTTTTTCGAAAAATCGCGTGTCGATCGTCGAGTGGTTGCGTCTCGAGATCGCGATTTTCGAAAAAGTGGCAAACGACACAACCGCTTCGCCGATCTCCGACTTTCGGTCGGTCGTCGACGACTTGCGAAAAAGTTCATGTGATCACTCGAATTTTTCGCAAATTTTTCAAATGTCATGTCGATTTTTAGAAAAAATGTAATTTTTTTCGAAAAATCGCGTGTCGATCGTCGAGTGGTTGCGTCTCGAGATCGCGATTTTCGAAAAAGTGGCAAACGACACAACCGCTTCGCCGATCTCCGACTTTCGGTCGGTCGTCGACGACTTGCGAAAAAGTTCATGTGATCACTCGAATTTTTCGCAAATTTTTAAAATCTCAAACTCGATTTTTAGAAAAAATGTAATTTTTTTCGAAAAATCGCGTGTCGATCGTCGAGTGGTTGCGTCTCGAGATCGCGATTTTCGAAAAAGTGGCAAACGACACAACCGCTTCGCCGATCTCCGACTTTCGGTCGGTCGTCGACGACTTGCGAAAAAGTTCATGTGATCACTCGAATTTTTCGCAAATTTTTCAAATGTCATGTCGATTTTTAGAAAAAATGTAATTTTTTTCGAAAAATCGCGTGTCGATCGTCGAGTGGTTGCGTCTCGAGATCGCGATTTTCGAAAAAGTGGCAAACGACACAACCGCTTCGCCGATCTCCGACTTTCGGTCGGTCGTCGACGACTTTCGAAAAAGTTCATGTGATCACTCGAATTTTTCGCAAATTTTTAAAATCTCAAACTCGATTTTTAGAAAAAATGTAATTTTTTTCGAAAAATCGCGTGTCGATCGTCGAGTGGTTGCGTCTCGAGATCGCGATTTTCGAAAAAGTGGCAAACGACACAACCGCTTCGCCGATCTCCGACTTTCGGTCGGTCGTCGACGACTTGCGAAAAAGTTCATGTGATCACTCGAATTTTTCGCAAATTTTTAAAATCTCAAACTCGATTTTTAGAAAAAATGTAATTTTTTTCGAAAAATCGCGTGTCGATCGTCGAGTGGTTGCGTCTCGAGATCGCGATTTTCGAAAAAGTGGCAAACGACACAACCGCTTCGCCGATCTCCGACTTTCGGTCGGTCGTCGACGACTTGCAAAAAAGTTCATGTGATCACTCGAATTTTTCGCAAATTTTTAAAATCTCAAACTCGATTTTTAGAAAAAATGTAATTTTTTTCGAAAAATCGCGTGTCGATCGTCGAGTGGTTGCGTCTCGAGATCGCGATTTTCGAAAAAGTGGCAAACGACACAACCGCTTCGCCGATCTCCGACTTTCGGTCGGTCGTCGACGACTTGCGAAAAAGTTCATGTGATCACTCGAATTTTTCGCAAATTTTTCAAATGTCATGTCGATTTTTAGAAAAAATGTAATTTTTTTCGAAAAATCGCGTGTCGATCGTCGAGTGGTTGCGTCTCGAGATCGCGATTTTCGAAAAAGTGGCAAACGACACAACCGCTTCGCCGATCTCCGACTTTCGGTCGGTCGTCGACGACTTGCGAAAAAGTTCATGTGATCACTCGAATTTTTCGCAAATTTTTAAAATCTCAAACTCGATTTTTAGAAAAAATGTAATTTTTTTCGAAAAATCGCGTGTCGATCGTCGAGTGGTTGCGTCTCGAGATCGCGATTTTCGAAAAAGTGGCAAACGACACAACCGCTTCGCCGATCTCCGACTTTCGGTCGGTCGTCGACGACTTGCGAAAAAGTTCATGTGATCACTCGAATTTTTCGCAAATTTTTAAAATCTCAAACTCGATTTTTAGAAAAAATGTAATTTTTTTCGAAAAATCGCGTGTCGATCGTCGAGTGGTTGCGTCTCGAGATCGCGATTTTCGAAAAAGTGGCAAACGACACAACCGCTTCGCCGATCTCCGACTTTCGGTCGGTCGTCGACGACTTGCGAAAAAGTTCATGTGATCACTCGAATTTTTCGCAAATTTTTAAAATCTCAAACTCGATTTTTAGAAAAAATGTAATTTTTTTCGAAAAATCGCGTGTCGATCGTCGAGTGGTTGCGTCTCGAGATCGCGATTTTCGAAAAAGTGGCAAACGACACAACCGCTTCGCCGATCTCCGACTTTCGGTCGGTCGTCGACGACTTGCGAAAAAGTTCATGTGATCACTCGAATTTTTCGCAAATTTTTAAAATCTCAAACTCGATTTTTAGAAAAAATGTAATTTTTTTCGAAAAATCGCGTGTCGATCGTCGAGTGGTTGCGTCTCGAGATCGCGATTTTCGAAAAAGTGGCAAACGACACAACCGCTTCGCCGATCTCCGACTTTCGGTCGGTCGTCGACGACTTGCGAAAAAGTTCATGTGATCACTCGAATTTTTCGCAAATTTTTAAAATCTCAAACTCGATTTTTAGAAAAAATGTAATTTTTTTCGAAAAATCGCGTGTCGATCGTCGAGTGGTTGCGTCTCGAGATCGCGATTTTCGAAAAAGTGGCAAACGACACAACCGCTTCGCCGATCTCCGACTTTCGGTCGGTCGTCGACGACTTGCGAAAAAGTTCATGTGATCACTCGAATTTTTCGCAAATTTTTAAAATCTCAAACTCGATTTTTAGAAAAAATGTAATTTTTTTCGAAAAATCGCGTGTCGATCGTCGAGTGGTTGCGTCTCGAGATCGCGATTTTCGAAAAAGTGGCAAACGACACAACCGCTTCGCCGATCTCCGACTTTCGGTCGGTCGTCGACGACTTGCGAAAAAGTTCATGTGATCACTCGAATTTTTCGCAAATTTTTCAAATGTCATGTCGATTTTTAGAAAAAATGTAATTTTTTTCGAAAAATCGCGTGTCGATCGTCGAGTGGTTGCGTCTCGAGATCGCGATTTTCGAAAAAGTGGCAAACGACACAACCGCTTCGCCGATCTCCGACTTTCGGTCGGTCGTCGACGACTTGCGAAAAAGTTCATGTGATCACTCGAATTTTTCGCAAATTTTTAAAATCTCAAACTCGATTTTTAGAAAAAATGTAATTTTTTTCGAAAAATCGCGTGTCGATCGTCGAGTGGTTGCGTCTCGAGATCGCGATTTTCGAAAAAGTGGCAAACGACACAACCGCTTCGCCGATCTCCGACTTTCGGTCGGTCGTCGACGACTTGCGAAAAAGTTCATGTGATCACTCGAATTTTTCGCAAATTTTTAAAATCTCAAACTCGATTTTTAGAAAAAATGTAATTTTTTTCGAAAAATCGCGTGTCGATCGTCGAGTGGTTGCGTCTCGAGATCGCGATTTTCGAAAAAGTGGCAAACGACACAACCGCTTCGCCGATCTCCGACTTTCGGTCGGTCGTCGACGACTTGCGAAAAAGTTCATGTGATCACTCGAATTTTTCGCAAATTTTTAAAATCTCAAACTCGATTTTTAGAAAAAATGTAATTTTTTTCGAAAAATCGCGTGTCGATCGTCGAGTGGTTGCGTCTCGAGATCGCGATTTTCGAAAAAGTGGCAAACGACACAACCGCTTCGCCGATCTCCGACTTTCGGTCGGTCGTCGACGACTTGCGAAAAAGTTCATGTGATCACTCGAATTTTTCGCAAATTTTTAAAATCTCAAACTCGATTTTTAGAAAAAATGTAATTTTTTTCGAAAAATCGCGTGTCGATCGTCGAGTGGTTGCGTCTCGAGATCGCGATTTTCGAAAAAGTGGCAAACGACACAACCGCTTCGCCGATCTCCGACTTTCGGTCGGTCGTCGACGACTTGCGAAAAAGTTCATGTGATCACTCGAATTTTTCGCAAATTTTTCAAATGTCATGTCGATTTTTAGAAAAAATGTAATTTTTTTCGAAAAATCGCGTGTCGATCGTCGAGTGGTTGCGTCTCGAGATCGCGATTTTCGAAAAAGTGGCAAACGACACAACCGCTTCGCCGATCTCCGACTTTCGGTCGGTCGTCGACGACTTGCGAAAAAGTTCATGTGATCACTCGAATTTTTCGCAAATTTTTAAAATCTCAAACTCGATTTTTAGAAAAAATGTAATTTTTTTCGAAAAATCGCGTGTCGATCGTCGAGTGGTTGCGTCTCGAGATCGCGATTTTCGAAAAAGTGGCAAACGACACAACCGCTTCGCCGATCTCCGACTTTCGGTCGGTCGTCGACGACTTGCGAAAAAGTTCATGTGATCACTCGAATTTTTCGCAAATTTTTAAAATCTCAAACTCGATTTTTAGAAAAAATGTAATTTTTTTCGAAAAATCGCGTGTCGATCGTCGAGTGGTTGCGTCTCGAGATCGCGATTTTCGAAAAAGTGGCAAACGACACAACCGCTTCGCCGATCTCCGACTTTCGGTCGGTCGTCGACGACTTGCGAAAAAGTTCATGTGATCACTCGAATTTTTCGCAAATTTTTAAAATCTCAAACTCGATTTTTAGAAAAAATGTAATTTTTTTCGAAAAATCGCGTGTCGATCGTCGAGTGGTTGCGTCTCGAGATCGCGATTTTCGAAAAAGTGGCAAACGACACAACCGCTTCGCCGATCTCCGACTTTCGGTCGGTCGTCGACGACTTGCGAAAAAGTTCATGTGATCACTCGAATTTTTCGCAAATTTTTAAAATCTCAAACTCGATTTTTAGAAAAAATGTAATTTTTTTCGAAAAATCGCGTGTCGATCGTCGAGTGGTTGCGTCTCGAGATCGCGATTTTCGAAAAAGTGGCAAACGACACAACCGCTTCGCCGATCTCCGACTTTCGGTCGGTCGTCGACGACTTGCGAAAAAGTTCATGTGATCACTCGAATTTTTCGCAAATTTTTCAAATGTCATGTCGATTTTTAGAAAAAATGTAATTTTTTTCGAAAAATCGCGTGTCGATCGTCGAGTGGTTGCGTCTCGAGATCGCGATTTTCGAAAAAGTGGCAAACGACACAACCGCTTCGCCGATCTCCGACTTTCGGTCGGTCGTCGACGACTTGCGAAAAAGTTCATGTGATCACTCGAATTTTTCGCAAATTTTTCAAATGTCATGTCGATTTTTAGAAAAAATGTAATTTTTTTCGAAAAATCGCGTGTCGATCGTCGAGTGGTTGCGTCTCGAGATCGCGATTTTCGAAAAAGTGGCAAACGACACAACCGCTTCGCCGATCTCCGACTTTCGGTCGGTCGTCGACGACTTGCGAAAAAGTTCATGTGATCACTCGAATTTTTGGCAAATTTTTAAAATCTCAAACTCGATTTTTAGAAAAAATGTAATTTTTTTCGAAAAATCGCGTGTCGATCGTCGAGTGGTTGCGTCTCGAGATCGCGATTTTCGAAAAAGTGGCAAACGACACAACCGCTTCGCCGATCTCCGACTTTCGGTCGGTCGTCGACGACTTGCGAAAAAGTTCATGTGATCACTCGAATTTTTCGCAAATTTTTAAAATGTCATGTCGATTTTTAGAAAAAATGTAATTTTTTTCGAAAAATCGCGTGTCGATCGTCGAGTGGTTGCGTCTCGAGATCGCGATTTTCGAAAAAGTGGCAAACGACACAACCGCTTCGCCGATCTCCGACTTTCGGTCGGTCGTCGACGACTTGCGAAAAAGTTCATGTGATCACTGGAATTTTTCGCAAATTTTTCAAATGTCATGTCGATTTTTAGAAAAAATGTAATTTTTTTCGAAAAATCGCGTGTCGATCGTCGAGTGGTTGCGTCTCGAGATCGCGATTTTCGAAAAAGTGGCAAACGACACAACCGCTTCGCCGATCTCCGACTTTCGGTCGGTCGTCGACGACTTGCGAAAAAGTTCATGTGATCACTCGAATTTTTCGCAAATTTTTAAAATCTCAAACTCGATTTTTAGAAAAAATGTAATTTTTTTCGAAAAATCGCGTGTCGATCGTCGAGTGGTTGCGTCTCGAGATCGCGATTTTCGAAAAAGTGGCAAACGACACAACCGCTTCGCCGATCTCCGACTTTCGGTCGGTCGTCGACGACTTGCGAAAAAGTTCATGTGATCACTCGAATTTTTCGCAAATTTTTAAAATCTCAAACTCGATTTTTAGAAAAAATGTAATTTTTTTCGAAAAATCGCGTGTCGATCGTCGAGTGGTTGCGTCTCGAGATCGCGATTTTCGAAAAAGTGGCAAACGACACAACCGCTTCGCCGATCTCCGACTTTCGGTCGGTCGTCGACGACTTGCGAAAAAGTTCATGTGATCACTCGAATTTTTCGCAAATTTTTCAAATGTCATGTCGATTTTTAGAAAAAATGTAATTTTTTTCGAAAAATCGCGTGTCGATCGTCGAGTGGTTGCGTCTCGAGATCGCGATTTTCGAAAAAGTGGCAAACGACACAACCGCTTCGCCGATCTCCGACTTTCGGTCGGTCGTCGACGACTTGCGAAAAAGTTCATGTGATCACTCGAATTTTTCGCAAATTTTTAAAATCTCAAACTCCATTTTTAGAAAAAATGTAATTTTTTTCGAAAAATCGCGTGTCGATCGTCGAGTGGTTGCGTCTCGAGATCGCGATTTTCGAAAAAGTGGCAAACGACACAACCGCTTCGCCGATCTCCGACTTTCGGTCGGTCGTCGACGACTTGCGAAAAAGTTCATGTGATCACTCGAATTTTTCGCAAATTTTTCAAATGTCATGTCGATTTTTAGAAAAAATGTAATTTTTTTCGAAAAATCGCGTGTCGATCGTCGAGTGGTTGCGTCTCGAGATCGCGATTTTCGAAAAAGTGGCAAACGACACAACCGCTTCGCCGATCTCCGACTTTCGGTCGGTCGTCGACGACTTGCGAAAAAGTTCATGTGATCACTCGAATTTTTCGCAAATTTTTAAAATCTCAAACTCGATTTTTAGAAAAAATGTAATTTTTTTCGAAAAATCGCGTGTCGATCGTCGAGTGGTTGCGTCTCGAGATCGCGATTTTCGAAAAAGTGGCAAACGACACAACCGCTTCGCCGATCTCCGACTTTCGGTCGGTCGTCGACGACTTGCGAAAAAGTTCATGTGATCACTCGAATTTTTCGCAAATTTTTCAAATGTCATGTCGATTTTTAGAAAAAATGTAATTTTTTTCGAAAAATCGCGTGTCGATCGTCGAGTGGTTGCGTCTCGAGATCGCGATTTTCGAAAAAGTGGCAAACGACACAACCGCTTCGCCGATCTCCGACTTTCGGTCGGTCGTCGACGACTTTCGAAAAAGTTCATGTGATCACTCGAATTTTTCGCAAATTTTTAAAATCTCAAACTCGATTTTTAGAAAAAATGTAATTTTTTTCGAAAAATCGCGTGTCGATCGTCGAGTGGTTGCGTCTCGAGATCGCGATTTTCGAAAAAGTGGCAAACGACACAACCGCTTCGCCGATCTCCGACTTTCGGTCGGTCGTCGACGACTTGCGAAAAAGTTCATGTGATCACTCGAATTTTTCGCAAATTTTTAAAATCTCAAACTCGATTTTTAGAAAAAATGTAATTTTTTTCGAAAAATCGCGTGTCGATCGTCGAGTGGTTGCGTCTCGAGATCGCGATTTTCGAAAAAGTGGCAAACGACACAACCGCTTCGCCGATCTCCGACTTTCGGTCGGTCGTCGACGACTTGCGAAAAAGTTCATGTGATCACTCGAATTTTTCGCAAATTTTTAAAATCTCAAACTCGATTTTTAGAAAAAATGTAATTTTTTTCGAAAAATCGCGTGTCGATCGTCGAGTGGTTGCGTCTCGAGATCGCGATTTTCGAAAAAGTGGCAAACGACACAACCGCTTCGCCGATCTCCGACTTTCGGTCGGTCGTCGACGACTTGCGAAAAAGTTCATGTGATCACTCGAATTTTTCGCAAATTTTTCAAATGTCATGTCGATTTTTAGAAAAAATGTAATTTTTTTCGAAAAATCGCGTGTCGATCGTCGAGTGGTTGCGTCTCGAGATCGCGATTTTCGAAAAAGTGGCAAACGACACAACCGCTTCGCCGATCTCCGACTTTCGGTCGGTCGTCGACGACTTGCGAAAAAGTTCATGTGATCACTCGAATTTTTCGCAAATTTTTAAAATCTCAAACTCGATTTTTAGAAAAAATGTAATTTTTTTCGAAAAATCGCGTGTCGATCGTCGAGTGGTTGCGTCTCGAGATCGCGATTTTCGAAAAAGTGGCAAACGACACAACCGCTTCGCCGATCTCCGACTTTCGGTCGGTCGTCGACGACTTGCGAAAAAGTTCATGTGATCACTCGAATTTTTCGCAAATTTTTAAAAATGTCATGTCGATTTTTAGAAAAAATGTAATTTTTTTCGAAAAATCGCGTGTCGATCGTCGAGTGGTTGCGTCTCGAGATCGCGATTTTCGAAAAAGTGGCAAACGACACAACCGCTTCGCCGATCTCCGACTTTCGGTCGGTCGTCGACGACTTGCGAAAAAGTTCATGTGATCACTCGAATTTTTCGCAAATTTTTCAAATGTCATGTCGATTTTTAGAAAAAATGTAATTTTTTTCGAAAAATCGCGTGTCGATCGTCGAGTGGTTGCGTCTCGAGATCGCGATTTTCGAAAAAGTGGCAAACGACACAACCGCTTCGCCGATCTCCGACTTTCGGTCGGTCGTCGACGACTTGCGAAAAAGTTCATGTGATCACTCGAATTTTTCGCAAATTTTTAAAAATGTCATGTCGATTTTTAGAAAAAATGTAATTTTTTTCGAAAAATCGCGTGTCGATCGTCGAGTGGTTGCGTCTCGAGATCGCGATTTTCGAAAAAGTGGCAAACGACACAACCGCTTCGCCGATCTCCGACTTTCGGTCGGTCGTCGACGACTTGCGAAAAAGTTCATGTGATCACTCGAATTTTTCGCAAATTTTTCAAATGTCATGTCGATTTTTAGAAAAAATGTAATTTTTTTCGAAAAATCGCGTGTCGATCGTCGAGTGGTTGCGTCTCGAGATCGCGATTTTCGAAAAAGTGGCAAACGACACAACCGCTTCGCCGATCTCCGACTTTCGGTCGGTCGTCGACGACTTGCGAAAAAGTTCATGTGATCACTCGAATTTTTCGCAAATTTTTCAAATGTCATGTCGATTTTTAGAAAAAATGTAATTTTTTTCGAAAAATCGCGTGTCGATCGTCGAGTGGTTGCGTCTCGAGATCGCGATTTTCGAAAAAGTGGCAAACGACACAACCGCTTCGCCGATCTCCGACTTTCGGTCGGTCGTCGACGACTTGCGAAAAAGTTCATGTGATCACTCGAATTTTTCGCAAATTTTTAAAAATGTCATGTCGATTTTTAGAAAAAATGTAATTTTTTTCGAAAAATCGCGTGTCGATCGTCGAGTGGTTGCGTCTCGAGATCGCGATTTTCGAAAAAGTGGCAAACGACACAACCGCTTCGCCGATCTCCGACTTTCGGTCGGTCGTCGACGACTTGCGAAAAAGTTCATGTGATCACTCGAATTTTTCGCAAATTTTTCAAATGTCATGTCGATTTTTAGAAAAAATGTAATTTTTTTCGAAAAATCGCGTGTCGATCGTCGAGTGGTTGCGTCTCGAGATCGCGATTTTCGAAAAAGTGGCAAACGACACAACCGCTTCGCCGATCTCCGACTTTCGGTCGGTCGTCGACGACTTGCGAAAAAGTTCATGTGATCACTCGAATTTTTCGCAAATTTTTCAAATGTCATGTCGATTTTTAGAAAAAATGTAATTTTTTTCGAAAAATCGCGTGTCGATCGTCGAGTGGTTGCGTCTCGAGATCGCGATTTTCGAAAAAGTGGCAAACGACACAACCGCTTCGCCGATCTCCGACTTTCGGTCGGTCGTCGACGACTTGCGAAAAAGTTCATGTGATCACTCGAATTTTTCGCAAATTTTTCAAATGTCATGTCGATTTTTAGAAAAAATGTAATTTTTTTCGAAAAATCGCGTGTCGATCGTCGAGTGGTTGCGTCTCGAGATCGCGATTTTCGAAAAAGTGGCAAACGACACAACCGCTTCGCCGATCTCCGACTTTCGGTCGGTCGTCGACGACTTGCGAAAAAGTTCATGTGATCACTCGAATTTTTCGCAAATTTTTAAAATCTCAAACTCGATTTTTAGAAAAAATGTAATTTTTTTCGAAAAATCGCGTGTCGATCGTCGAGTGGTTGCGTCTCGAGATCGCGATTTTCGAAAAAGTGGCAAACGACACAACCGCTTCGCCGATCTCCGACTTTCGGTCGGTCGTCGACGACTTTCGAAAAAGTTCATGTGATCACTCGAATTTTTCGCAAATTTTAAAAAATGTCATGTCGATTTTTAGAAAAAATGTAATTTTTTTCGAAAAATCGCGTGTCGATCGTCGAGTGGTTGCGTCTCGAGATCGCGATTTTCGAAAAAGTGGCAAACGACACAACCGCTTCGCCGATCTCCGACTTTCGGTCGGTCGTCGACGACTTGCGAAAAAGTTCATGTGATCACTCGAATTTTTCGCAAATTTTTAAAATCTCAAACTCGATTTTTAGAAAAAATGTAATTTTTTTCGAAAAATCGCGTGTCGATCGTCGAGTGGTTGCGTCTCGAGATCGCGATTTTCGAAAAAGTGGCAAACGACACAACCGCTTCGCCGATCTCCGACTTTCGGTCGGTCGTCGACGACTTGCGAAAAAGTTCATGTGATCACTCGAATTTTTCGCAAATTTTTAAAATCTCAAACTCGATTTTTAGAAAAAATGTAATTTTTTTCGAAAAATCGCGTGTCGATCGTCGAGTGGTTGCGTCTCGAGATCGCGATTTTCGAAAAAGTGGCAAACGACACAACCGCTT
Source organism: Leptonema lineaticorne (assembly GCA_024500535.1). Taxonomy (NCBI): domain Eukaryota; kingdom Metazoa; phylum Arthropoda; class Insecta; order Trichoptera; family Hydropsychidae; genus Leptonema; species Leptonema lineaticorne. The sequence continues at coordinate 16,056,779 of JANIJI010000013.1, forward strand.
CGCCGATCTCCGACTTTCGGTCGGTCGTCGACGACTTGCGAAAAAGTTCATGTGATCACTCGAATTTTTCGCAAATTTTTCAAATGTCATGTCGATTTTTAGAAAAAATGTAATTTTTTTCGAAAAATCGCGTGTCGATCGTCGAGTGGTTGCGTCTCGAGATCGCGATTTTCGAAAAAGTGGCAAACGACACAACCGCTTCGCCGATCTCCGACTTTCGGTCGGTCGTCGACGACTTGCGAAAAAGTTCATGTGATCACTCGAATTTTTCGCAAATTTTTAAAATCTCAAACTCGATTTTTAGAAAAAATGTAATTTTTTTCGAAAAATCGCGTGTCGATCGTCGAGTGGTTGCGTCTCGAGATCGCGATTTTCGAAAAAGTGGCAAACGACACAACCGCTTCGCCGATCTCCGACTTTCGGTCGGTCGTCGACGACTTGCGAAAAAGTTCATGTGATCACTCGAATTTTTCGCAAATTTTTAAAATCTCAAACTCGATTTTTAGAAAAAATGTAATTTTTTTCGAAAAATCGCGTGTCGATCGTCGAGTGGTTGCGTCTCGAGATCGCGATTTTCGAAAAAGTGGCAAACGACACAACCGCTTCGCCGATCTCCGACTTTCGGTCGGTCGTCGACGACTTGCGAAAAAGTTCATGTGATCACTCGAATTTTTCGCAAATTTTTCAAATGTCATGTCGATTTTTAGAAAAAATGTAATTTTTTTCGAAAAATCGCGTGTCGATCGTCGAGTGGTTGCGTCTCGAGATCGCGATTTTCGAAAAAGTGGCAAACGACACAACCGCTTCGCCGATCTCCGACTTTCGGTCGGTCGTCGACGACTTGCGAAAAAGTTCATGTGATCACTCGAATTTTTCGCAAATTTTTCAAATGTCATGTCGATTTTTAGAAAAAATGTAATTTTTTTCGAAAAATCGCGTGTCGATCGTCGAGTGGTTGCGTCTCGAGATCGCGATTTTCGAAAAAGTGGCAAACGACACAACCGCTTCGCCGATCTCCGACTTTCGGTCGGTCGTCGACGACTTGCGAAAAAGTTCATGTGATCACTCGAATTTTTCGCAAATTTTTCAAATGTCATGTCGATTTTTAGAAAAAATGTAATTTTTTTCGAAAAATCGCGTGTCGATCGTCGAGTGGTTGCGTCTCGAGATCGCGATTTTCGAAAAAGTGGCAAACGACACAACCGCTTCGCCGATCTCCGACTTTCGGTCGGTCGTCGACGACTTGCGAAAAAGTTCATGTGATCACTCGAATTTTTCGCAAATTTTTAAAAAATGTCATGTCGATTTTTAGAAAAAATGTAATTTTTTTCGAAAAATCGCGTGTCGATCGTCGAGTGGTTGCGTCTCGAGATCGCGATTTTCGAAAAAGTGGCAAACGACACAACCGCTTCGCCGATCTCCGACTTTCGGTCGGTCGTCGACGACTTGCGAAAAAGTTCATGTGATCACTCGAATTTTTCGCAAATTTTTCAAATGTCATGTCGATTTTTAGAAAAAATGTAATTTTTTTCGAAAAATCGCGTGTCGATCGTCGAGTGGTTGCGTCTCGAGATCGCGATTTTCGAAAAAGTGGCAAACGACACAACCGCTTCGCCGATCTCCGACTTTCGGTCGGTCGTCGACGACTTGCGAAAAAGTTCATGTGATCACTCGAATTTTTCGCAAATTTTTCAAATGTCATGTCGATTTTTAGAAAAAATGTAATTTTTTTCGAAAAATCGCGTGTCGATCGTCGAGTGGTTGCGTCTCGAGATCGCGATTTTCGAAAAAGTGGCAAACGACACAACCGCTTCGCCGATCTCCGACTTTCGGTCGGTCGTCGACGACTTGCGAAAAAGTTCATGTGATCACTCGAATTTTTCGCAAATTTTTAAAAATGTCATGTCGATTTTTAGAAAAAATGTAATTTTTTTCGAAAAATCGCGTGTCGATCGTCGAGTGGTTGCGTCTCGAGATCGCGATTTTCGAAAAAGTGGCAAACGACACAACCGCTTCGCCGATCTCCGACTTTCGGTCGGTCGTCGACGACTTGCGAAAAAGTTCATGTGATCACTCGAATTTTTCGCAAATTTTTCAAATGTCATGTCGATTTTTAGAAAAAATGTAATTTTTTTCGAAAAATCGCGTGTCGATCGTCGAGTGGTTGCGTCTCGAGATCGCGATTTTCGAAAAAGTGGCAAACGACACAACCGCTTCGCCGATCTCCGACTTTCGGTCGGTCGTCGACGACTTGCGAAAAAGTTCATGTGATCACTCGAATTTTTCGCAAATTTTTCAAATGTCATGTCGATTTTTAGAAAAAATGTAATTTTTTTCGAAAAATCGCGTGTCGATCGTCGAGTGGTTGCGTCTCGAGATCGCGATTTTCGAAAAAGTGGCAAACGACACAACCGCTTCGCCGATCTCCGACTTTCGGTCGGTCGTCGACGACTTGCGAAAAAGTTCATGTGATCACTCGAATTTTTCGCAAATTTTTAAAATCTCAAACTCGATTTTTAGAAAAAATGTAATTTTTTTCGAAAAATCGCGTGTCGATCGTCGAGTGGTTGCGTCTCGAGATCGCGATTTTCGAAAAAGTGGCAAACGACACAACCGCTTCGCCGATCTCCGACTTTCGGTCGGTCGTCGACGACTTGCGAAAAAGTTCATGTGATCACTCGAATTTTTCGCAAATTTTTAAAATCTCAAACTCGATTTTTAGAAAAAATGTAATTTTTTTCGAAAAATCGCGTGTCGATCGTCGAGTGGTTGCGTCTCGAGATCGCGATTTTCGAAAAAGTGGCAAACGACACAACCGCTTCGCCGATCTCCGACTTTCGGTCGGTCGTCGACGACTTGCGAAAAAGTTCATGTGATCACTCGAATTTTTCGCAAATTTTTAAAATCTCAAACTCGATTTTTAGAAAAAATGTAATTTTTTTCGAAAAATCGCGTGTCGATCGTCGAGTGGTTGCGTCTCGAGATCGCGATTTTCGAAAAAGTGGCAAACGACACAACCGCTTCGCCGATCTCCGACTTTCGGTCGGTCGTCGACGACTTGCGAAAAAGTTCATGTGATCACTCGAATTTTTCGCAAATTTTTAAAATCTCAAACTCGATTTTTAGAAAAAATGTAATTTTTTTCGAAAAATCGCGTGTCGATCGTCGAGTGGTTGCGTCTCGAGATCGCGATTTTCGAAAAAGTGGCAAACGACACAACCGCTTCGCCGATCTCCGACTTTCGGTCGGTCGTCGACGACTTGCGAAAAAGTTCATGTGATCACTCGAATTTTTCGCAAATTTTTCAAATGTCATGTCGATTTTTAGAAAAAATGTAATTTTTTTCGAAAAATCGCGTGTCGATCGTCGAGTGGTTGCGTCTCGAGATCGCGATTTTCGAAAAAGTGGCAAACGACACAACCGCTTCGCCGATCTCCGACTTTCGGTCGGTCGTCGACGACTTGCGAAAAAGTTCATGTGATCACTCGAATTTTTCGCAAATTTTTAAAATCTCAAACTCGATTTTTAGAAAAAATGTAATTTTTTTCGAAAAATCGCGTGTCGATCGTCGAGTGGTTGCGTCTCGAGATCGCGATTTTCGAAAAAGTGGCAAACGACACAACCGCTTCGCCGATCTCCGACTTTCGGTCGGTCGTCGACGACTTGCGAAAAAGTTCATGTGATCACTCGAATTTTTCGCAAATTTTTAAAATCTCAAACTCGATTTTTAGAAAAAATGTAATTTTTTTCGAAAAATCGCGTGTCGATCGTCGAGTGGTTGCGTCTCGAGATCGCGATTTTCGAAAAAGTGGCAAACGACACAACCGCTTCGCCGATCTCCGACTTTCGGTCGGTCGTCGACGACTTGCGAAAAAGTTCATGTGATCACTCGAATTTTTCGCAAATTTTTCAAATGTCATGTCGATTTTTAGAAAAAATGTAATTTTTTTCGAAAAATCGCGTGTCGATCGTCGAGTGGTTGCGTCTCGAGATCGCGATTTTCGAAAAAGTGGCAAACGACACAACCGCTTCGCCGATCTCCGACTTTCGGTCGGTCGTCGACGACTTGCGAAAAAGTTCATGTGATCACTCGAATTTTTCGCAAATTTTTCAAATGTCATGTCGATTTTTAGAAAAAATGTAATTTTTTTCGAAAAATCGCGTGTCGATCGTCGAGTGGTTGCGTCTCGAGATCGCGATTTTCGAAAAAGTGGCAAACGACACAACCGCTTCGCCGATCTCCGACTTTCGGTCGGTCGTCGACGACTTGCGAAAAAGTTCATGTGATCACTCGAATTTTTCGCAAATTTTTCAAATGTCATGTCGATTTTTAGAAAAAATGTAATTTTTTTCGAAAAATCGCGTGTCGATCGTCGAGTGGTTGCGTCTCGAGATCGCGATTTTCGAAAAAGTGGCAAACGACACAACCGCTTCGCCGATCTCCGACTTTCGGTCGGTCGTCGACGACTTGCGAAAAAGTTCATGTGATCACTCGAATTTTTCGCAAATTTTTAAAAATGTCATGTCGATTTTTAGAAAAAATGTAATTTTTTTCGAAAAATCGCGTGTCGATCGTCGAGTGGTTGCGTCTCGAGATCGCGATTTTCGAAAAAGTGGCAAACGACACAACCGCTTCGCCGATCTCCGACTTTCGGTCGGTCGTCGACGACTTGCGAAAAAGTTCATGTGATCACTCGAATTTTTCGCAAATTTTTCAAATGTCATGTCGATTTTTAGAAAAAATGTAATTTTTTTCGAAAAATCGCGTGTCGATCGTCGAGTGGTTGCGTCTCGAGATCGCGATTTTCGAAAAAGTGGCAAACGACACAACCGCTTCGCCGATCTCCGACTTTCGGTCGGTCGTCGACGACTTGCGAAAAAGTTCATGTGATCACTCGAATTTTTCGCAAATTTTTCAAATGTCATGTCGATTTTTAGAAAAAATGTAATTTTTTTCGAAAAATCGCGTGTCGATCGTCGAGTGGTTGCGTCTCGAGATCGCGATTTTCGAAAAAGTGGCAAACGACACAACCGCTTCGCCGATCTCCGACTTTCGGTCGGTCGTCGACGACTTGCGAAAAAGTTCATGTGATCACTCGAATTTTTCGCAAATTTTTAAAATCTCAAACTCGATTTTTAGAAAAAATGTAATTTTTTTCGAAAAATCGCGTGTCGATCGTCGAGTGGTTGCGTCTCGAGATCGCGATTTTCGAAAAAGTGGCAAACGACACAACCGCTTCGCCGATCTCCGACTTTCGGTCGGTCGTCGACGACTTGCGAAAAAGTTCATGTGATCACTCGAATTTTTCGCAAATTTTTCAAATGTCATGTCGATTTTTAGAAAAAATGTAATTTTTTTCGAAAAATCGCGTGTCGATCGTCGAGTGGTTGCGTCTCGAGATCGCGATTTTCGAAAAAGTGGCAAACGACACAACCGCTTCGCCGATCTCCGACTTTCGGTCGGTCGTCGACGACTTGCGAAAAAGTTCATGTGATCACTCGAATTTTTCGCAAATTTTTAAAATCTCAAACTCGATTTTTAGAAAAAATGTAATTTTTTTCGAAAAATCGCGTGTCGATCGTCGAGTGGTTGCGTCTCGAGATCGCGATTTTCGAAAAAGTGGCAAACGACACAACCGCTTCGCCGATCTCCGACTTTCGGTCGGTCGTCGACGACTTGCGAAAAAGTTCATGTGATCACTCGAATTTTTCGCAAATTTTTAAAATCTCAAACTCGATTTTTAGAAAAAATGTAATTTTTTTCGAAAAATCGCGTGTCGATCGTCGAGTGGTTGCGTCTCGAGATCGCGATTTTCGAAAAAGTGGCAAACGACACAACCGCTTCGCCGATCTCCGACTTTCGGTCGGTCGTCGACGACTTGCGAAAAAGTTCATGTGATCACTCGAATTTTTCGCAAATTTTTCAAATGTCATGTCGATTTTTAGAAAAAATGTAATTTTTTTCGAAAAATCGCGTGTCGATCGTCGAGTGGTTGCGTCTCGAGATCGCGATTTTCGAAAAAGTGGCAAACGACACAACCGCTTCGCCGATCTCCGACTTTCGGTCGGTCGTCGACGACTTGCGAAAAAGTTCATGTGATCACTCGAATTTTTCGCAAATTTTTAAAATCTCAAACTCGATTTTTAGAAAAAATGTAATTTTTTTCGAAAAATCGCGTGTCGATCGTCGAGTGGTTGCGTCTCGAGATCGCGATTTTCGAAAAAGTGGCAAACGACACAACCGCTTCGCCGATCTCCGACTTTCGGTCGGTCGTCGACGACTTGCGAAAAAGTTCATGTGATCACTCGAATTTTTCGCAAATTTTTAAAATCTCAAACTCGATTTTTAGAAAAAATGTAATTTTTTTCGAAAAATCGCGTGTCGATCGTCGAGTGGTTGCGTCTCGAGATCGCGATTTTCGAAAAAGTGGCAAACGACACAACCGCTTCGCCGATCTCCGACTTTCGGTCGGTCGTCGACGACTTGCGAAAAAGTTCATGTGATCACTCGAATTTTTCGCAAATTTTTCAAATGTCATGTCGATTTTTAGAAAAAATGTAATTTTTTTCGAAAAATCGCGTGTCGATCGTCGAGTGGTTGCGTCTCGAGATCGCGATTTTCGAAAAAGTGGCAAACGACACAACCGCTTCGCCGATCTCCGACTTTCGGTCGGTCGTCGACGACTTGCGAAAAAGTTCATGTGATCACTCGAATTTTTCGCAAATTTTTAAAATCTCAAACTCGATTTTTAGAAAAAATGTAATTTTTTTCGAAAAATCGCGTGTCGATCGTCGAGTGGTTGCGTCTCGAGATCGCGATTTTCGAAAAAGTGGCAAACGACACAACCGCTTCGCCGATCTCCGACTTTCGGTCGGTCGTCGACGACTTGCGAAAAAGTTCATGTGATCACTCGAATTTTTCGCAAATTTTTAAAATCTCAAACTCGATTTTTAGAAAAAATGTAATTTTTTTCGAAAAATCGCGTGTCGATCGTCGAGTGGTTGCGTCTCGGGATCGCGATTTTCGAAAAAGTGGCAAACGACACAACCGCTTCGCCGATCTCCGACTTTCGGTCGGTCGTCGACGACTTGCGAAAAAGTTCATGTGATCACTCGAATTTTTCGCAAATTTTTAAAATCTCAAACTCGATTTTTAGAAAAAATGTAATTTTTTTCGAAAAATCGCGTGTCGATCGTCGAGTGGTTGCGTCTCGAGATCGCGATTTTCGAAAAAGTGGCAAACGACACAACCGCTTCGCCGATCTCCGACTTTCGGTCGGTCGTCGACGACTTGCGAAAAAGTTCATGTGATCACTCGAATTTTTCGCAAATTTTTAAAATCTCAAACTCGATTTTTAGAAAAAATGTAATTTTTTTCGAAAAATCGCGTGTCGATCGTCGAGTGGTTGCGTCTCGAGATCGCGATTTTCGAAAAAGTGGCAAACGACACAACCGCTTCGCCGATCTCCGACTTTCGGTCGGTCGTCGACGACTTGCGAAAAAGTTCATGTGATCACTCGAATTTTTCGCAAATTTTTAAAATCTCAAACTCGATTTTTAGAAAAAATGTAATTTTTTTCGAAAAATCGCGTGTCGATCGTCGAGTGGTTGCGTCTCGAGATCGCGATTTTCGAAAAAGTGGCAAACGACACAACCGCTTCGCCGATCTCCGACTTTCGGTCGGTCGTCGACGACTTGCGAAAAAGTTCATGTGATCACTCGAATTTTTCGCAAATTTTTAAAAAATGTCATGTCGATTTTTAGAAAAAATGTAATTTTTTTCGAAAAATCGCGTGTCGATCGTCGAGTGGTTGCGTCTCGAGATCGCGATTTTCGAAAAAGTGGCAAACGACACAACCGCTTCGCCGATCTCCGACTTTCGGTCGGTCGTCGACGACTTGCGAAAAAGTTCATGTGATCACTCGAATTTTTCGCAAATTTTTCAAATGTCATGTCGATTTTTAGAAAAAATGTAATTTTTTTCGAAAAATCGCGTGTCGATCGTCGAGTGGTTGCGTCTCGAGATCGCGATTTTCGAAAAAGTGGCAAACGACACAACCGCTTCGCCGATCTCCGACTTTCGGTCGGTCGTCGACGACTTGCGAAAAAGTTCATGTGATCACTCGAATTTTTCGCAAATTTTTCAAATGTCATGTCGATTTTTAGAAAAAATGTAATTTTTTTCGAAAAATCGCGTGTCGATCGTCGAGTGGTTGCGTCTCGAGATCGCGATTTTCGAAAAAGTGGCAAACGACACAACCGCTTCGCCGATCTCCGACTTTCGGTCGGTCGTCGACGACTTGCGAAAAAGTTCATGTGATCACTCGAATTTTTCGCAAATTTTTAAAATCTCAAACTCGATTTTTAGAAAAAATGTAATTTTTTTCGAAAAATCGCGTGTCGATCGTCGAGTGGTTGCGTCTCGAGATCGCGATTTTCGAAAAAGTGGCAAACGACACAACCGCTTCGCCGATCTCCGACTTTCGGTCGGTCGTCGACGACTTGCGAAAAAGTTCATGTGATCACTCGAATTTTTCGCAAATTTTTAAAATCTCAAACTCGATTTTTAGAAAAAATGTAATTTTTTTCGAAAAATCGCGTGTCGATCGTCGAGTGGTTGCGTCTCGAGATCGCGATTTTCGAAAAAGTGGCAAACGACACAACCGCTTCGCCGATCTCCGACTTTCGGTCGGTCGTCGACGACTTGCGAAAAAGTTCATGTGATCACTCGAATTTTTCGCAAATTTTTAAAATCTCAAACTCGATTTTTAGAAAAAATGTAATTTTTTTCGAAAAATCGCGTGTCGATCGTCGAGTGGTTGCGTCTCGAGATCGCGATTTTCGAAAAAGTGGCAAACGACACAACCGCTTCGCCGATCTCCGACTTTCGGTCGGTCGTCGACGACTTGCGAAAAAGTTCATGTGATCACTCGAATTTTTCGCAAATTTTTAAAATCTCAAACTCGATTTTTAGAAAAAATGTAATTTTTTTCGAAAAATCGCGTGTCGATCGTCGAGTGGTTGCGTCTCGAGATCGCGATTTTCGAAAAAGTGGCAAACGACACAACCGCTTCGCCGATCTCCGACTTTCGGTCGGTCGTCGACGACTTGCGAAAAAGTTCATGTGATCACTCGAATTTTTCGCAAATTTTTAAAATCTCAAACTCGATTTTTAGAAAAAATGTAATTTTTTTCGAAAAATCGCGTGTCGATCGTCGAGTGGTTGCGTCTCGAGATCGCGATTTTCGAAAAAGTGGCAAACGACACAACCGCTTCGCCGATCTCCGACTTTCGGTCGGTCGTCGACGACTTGCGAAAAAGTTCATGTGATCACTCGAATTTTTCGCAAATTTTTCAAATGTCATGTCGATTTTTAGAAAAAATGTAATTTTTTTCGAAAAATCGCGTGTCGATCGTCGAGTGGTTGCGTCTCGAGATCGCGATTTTCGAAAAAGTGGCAAACGACACAACCGCTTCGCCGATCTCCGACTTTCGGTCGGTCGTCGACGACTTGCGAAAAAGTTCATGTGATCACTCGAATTTTTCGCAAATTTTTAAAATCTCAAACTCGATTTTTAGAAAAAATGTAATTTTTTTCGAAAAATCGCGTGTCGATCGTCGAGTGGTTGCGTCTCGAGATCGCGATTTTCGAAAAAGTGGCAAACGACACAACCGCTTCGCCGATCTCCGACTTTCGGTCGGTCGTCGACGACTTGCGAAAAAGTTCATGTGATCACTCGAATTTTTCGCAAATTTTTAAAATCTCAATCTCGATTTTTAGAAAAAATGTAATTTTTTTCGAAAAATCGCGTGTCGATCGTCGAGTGGTTGCGTCTCGAGATCGCGATTTTCGAAAAAGTGGCAAACGACACAACCGCTTCGCCGATCTCCGACTTTCGGTCGGTCGTCGACGACTTGCGAAAAAGTTCATGTGATCACTCGAATTTTTCGCAAATTTTTAAAATCTCAAACTCGATTTTTAGAAAAAATGTAATTTTTTTCGAAAAATCGCGTGTCGATCGTCGAGTGGTTGCGTCTCGAGATCGCGATTTTCGAAAAAGTGGCAAACGACACAACCGCTTCGCCGATCTCCGACTTTCGGTAAGTGGTCGTCGACGACTTGCGAAAAAGTTCATGTGATCACTCGAATTTTTCGCAAATTTTTAAAATCTCAAACTCGATTTTTAGAAAAAATGTAATTTTTTTCGAAAAATCGCGTGTCGATCGTCGAGTGGTTGCGTCTCGAGATCGCGATTTTCAAAAAAGTGGCAAACGACACAACCGCTTCGCCGATCTCCGACTTTCGGTAAGTGGTCGTCGACGACTTGCGAAAAAGTTCATGTGATCACTCGAATTTTTCGCAAATTTTTCAAATGTCATGTCGATTTTTAGAAAAAATGTAATTTTTTTCGAAAAATCGCGTGTCGATCGTCGAGTGGTTGCGTCTCGAGATCGCGATTTTCGAAAAAGTGGCAAACGACACAACCGCTTCGCCGATCTCCGACTTTCGGTCGGTCGTCGACGACTTGCGAAAAAGTTCATGTGATCACTCGAATTTTTCGCAAATTTTTAAAATCTCAAACTCGATTTTTAGAAAAAATGTAATTTTTTTCGAAAAATCGCGTGTCGATCGTCGAGTGGTTGCGTCTCGAGATCGCGATTTTCGAAAAAGTGGCAAACGACACAACCGCTTCGCCGATCTCCGACTTTCGGTCGGTCGTCGACGACTTGCGAAAAAGTTCATGTGATCACTCGAATTTTTCGCAAATTTTTAAAATCTCAATCTCGATTTTTAGAAAAAATGTAATTTTTTTCGAAAAATCGCGTGTCGATCGTCGAGTGGTTGCGTCTCGAGATCGCGATTTTCGAAAAAGTGGCAAACGACACAACCGCTTCGCCGATCTCCGACTTTCGGTCGGTCGTCGACGACTTGCGAAAAAGTTCATGTGATCACTCGAATTTTTCGCAAATTTTTAAAATCTCAAACTCGATTTTTAGAAAAAATGTAATTTTTTTCGAAAAATCGCGTGTCGATCGTCGAGTGGTTGCGTCTCGAGATCGCGATTTTCGAAAAAGTGGCAAACGACACAACCGCTTCGCCGATCTCCGACTTTCGGTAAGTGGTCGTCGACGACTTGCGAAAAAGTTCATGTGATCACTCGAATTTTTCGCAAATTTTTAAAATCTCAAACTCGATTTTTAGAAAAAATGTAATTTTTTTCGAAAAATCGCGTGTCGATCGTCGAGTGGTTGCGTCTCGAGATCGCGATTTTCAAAAAAGTGGCAAACGACACAACCGCTTCGCCGATCTCCGACTTTCGGTAAGTGGTCGTCGACGACTTGCGAAAAAGTTCATGTGATCACTCGAATTTTTCGCAAATTTTTCAAATGTCATGTCGATTTTTAGAAAAAATGTAATTTTTTTCGAAAAATCGCGTGTCGATCGTCGAGTGGTTGCGTCTCGAGATCGCGATTTTCGAAAAAGTGGCAAACGACACAACCGCTTCGCCGATCTCCGACTTTCGGTCGGTCGTCGACGACTTGCGAAAAAGTTCATGTGATCACTCGAATTTTTCGCAAATTTTTAAAATCTCAAACTCGATTTTTAGAAAAAATGTAATTTTTTTCGAAAAATCGCGTGTCGATCGTCGAGTGGTTGCGTCTCGAGATCGCGATTTTCGAAAAAGTGGCAAACGACACAACCGCTTCGCCGATCTCCGACTTTCGGTCGGTCGTCGACGACTTGCGAAAAAGTTCATGTGATCACTCGAATTTTTCGCAAATTTTTCAAATGTCATGTCGATTTTTAGAAAAAATGTAATTTTTTTCGAAAAATCGCGTGTCGATCGTCGAGTGGTTGCGTCTCGAGATCGCGATTTTCGAAAAAGTGGCAAACGACACAACCGCTTCGCCGATCTCCGACTTTCGGTCGGTCGTCGACGACTTGCGAAAAAGTTCATGTGATCACTCGAATTTTTCGCAAATTTTTCAAATGTCATGTCGATTTTTAGAAAAAATGTAATTTTTTTCGAAAAATCGCGTGTCGATCGTCGAGTGGTTGCGTCTCGAGATCGCGATTTTCGAAAAAGTGGCAAACGACACAACCGCTTCGCCGATCTCTGACTTTCGGTCGGTCGTCGACGACTTGCGAAAAAGTTCATGTGATCACTCGAATTTTTCGCAAATTTTTAAAATCTCAAACTCGATTTTTAGAAAAAATGTAATTTTTTTCGAAAAATCGCGTGTCGATCGTCGAGTGGTTGCGTCTCGAGATCGCGATTTTCGAAAAAGTGGCAAACGACACAACCGCTTCGCCGATCTCCGACTTTCGGTCGGTCGTCGACGACTTGCGAAAAAGTTCATGTGATCACTCGAATTTTTCGCAAATTTTTAAAATCTCAAACTCGATTTTTAGAAAAAATGTAATTTTTTTCGAAAAATCGCGTGTCGATCGTCGAGTGGTTGCGTCTCGAGATCGCGATTTTCGAAAAAGTGGCAAACGACACAACCGCTTCGCCGATCTCCGACTTTCGGTCGGTCGTCGACGACTTGCGAAAAAGTTCATGTGATCACTCGAATTTTTCGCAAATTTTTAAAATCTCAAACTCGATTTTTAGAAAAAATGTAATTTTTTTCGAAAAATCGCGTGTCGATCGTCGAGTGGTTGCGTCTCGAGATCGCGATTTTCGAAAAAGTGGCAAACGACACAACCGCTTCGCCGATCTCCGACTTTCGGTCGGTCGTCGACGACTTGCGAAAAAGTTCATGTGATCACTCGAATTTTTCGCAAATTTTTAAAATCTCAAACTCGATTTTTAGAAGAAATGTAATTTTTTTCGAAAAATCGCGTGTCGATCGTCGAGTGGTTGCGTCTCGAGATCGCGATTTTCGAAAAAGTGGCAAACGACACAACCGCTTCGCCGATCTCCGACTTTCGGTCGGTCGTCGACGACTTGCGAAAAAGTTCATGTGATCACTCGAATTTTTCGCAAATTTTTAAAATCTCAAACTCGATTTTTAGAAAAAATGTAATTTTTTTCGAAAAATCGCGTGTCGATCGTCGAGTGGTTGCGTCTCGAGATCGCGATTTTCGAAAAAGTGGCAAACGACACAACCGCTTCGCCGATCTCCGACTTTCGGTCGGTCGTCGACGACTTGCGAAAAAGTTCATGTGATCACTCGAATTTTTCGCAAATTTTTAAAATCTCAAGCTCGATTTTTAGAAAAAATGTAATTTTTTTCGAAAAATCGCGTGTCGATCGTCGAGTGGTTGCGTCTCGAGATCGCGATTTTCGAAAAAGTGGCAAACGACACAACCGCTTCGCCGATCTCCGACTTTCGGTCGGTCGTCGACGACTTGCGAAAAAGTTCATGTGATCACTCGAATTTTTCGCAAATTTTTAAAATCTCAAACTCGATTTTTAGAAAAAATGTAATTTTTTTCGAAAAATCGCGTGTCGATCGTCGAGTGGTTGCGTCTCGAGATCGCGATTTTCGAAAAAGTGGCAAACGACACAACCGCTTCGCCGATCTCCGACTTTCGGTCGGTCGTCGACGACTTGCGAAAAAGTTCATGTGATCACTCGAATTTTTCGCAAATTTTTAAAATCTCAAACTCGATTTTTAGAAGAAATGTAATTTTTTTCGAAAAATCGCGTGTCGATCGTCGAGTGGTTGCGTCTCGAGATCGCGATTTTCGAAAAAGTGGCAAACGACACAACCGCTTCGCCGATCTCCGACTTTCGGTCGGTCGTCGACGACTTGCGAAAAAGTTCATGTGATCACTCGAATTTTTCGCAAATTTTTAAAATCTCAAACTCGATTTTTAGAAAAAATGTAATTTTTTTCGAAAAATCGCGTGTCGATCGTCGAGTGGTTGCGTCTCGAGATCGCGATTTTCGAAAAAGTGGCAAACGACACAACCGCTTCGCCGATCTCCGACTTTCGGTCGGTCGTCGACGACTTGCGAAAAAGTTCATGTGATCACTCGAATTTTTCGCAAATTTTTAAAATCTCAAACTCGATTTTTAGAAAAAATGTAATTTTTTTCGAAAAATCGCGTGTCGATCGTCGAGTGGTTGCGTCTCGAGATCGCGATTTTCGAAAAAGTGGCAAACGACACAACCGCTTCGCCGATCTCCGACTTTCGGTCGGTCGTCGACGACTTGCGAAAAAGTTCATGTGATCACTCGAATTTTTCGCAAATTTTTAAAATCTCAAACTCGATTTTTAGAAAAAATGTAATTTTTTTCGAAAAATCGCGTGTCGATCGTCGAGTGGTTGCGTCTCGAGATCGCGATTTTCGAAAAAGTGGCAAACGACACAACCGCTTCGCCGATCTCCGACTTTCGGTCGGTCGTCGACGACTTGCGAAAAAGTTCATGTGATCACTCGAATTTTTCGCAAATTTTTCAAATGTCATGTCGATTTTTAGAAAAAATGTAATTTTTTTCGAAAAATCGCGTGTCGATCGTCGAGTGGTTGCGTCTCGAGATCGCGATTTTCGAAAAAGTGGCAAACGACACAACCGCTTCGCCGATCTCCGACTTTCGGTCGGTCGTCGACGACTTGCGAAAAAGTTCATGTGATCACTCGAATTTTTCGCAAATTTTTAAAATCTCAACTCGATTTTTAGAAAAAATGTAATTTTTTTCGAAAAATCGCGTGTCGATCGTCGAGTGGTTGCGTCTCGAGATCGCGATTTTCGAAAAAGTGGCAAACGACACAACCGCTTCGCCGATCTCCGACTTTCGGTCGGTCGTCGACGACTTGCGAAAAAGTTCATGTGATCACTCGAATTTTTCGCAAATTTTTAAAATCTCAAACTCGATTTTTAGAAAAAATGTAATTTTTTTCGAAAAATCGCGTGTCGATCGTCGAGTGGTTGCGTCTCGAGATCGCGATTTTCGAAAAAGTGGCAAACGACACAACCGCTTCGCCGATCTCCGACTTTCGGTCGGTCGTCGACGACTTGCGAAAAAGTTCATGTGATCACTCGAATTTTTCGCAAATTTTTAAAATCTCAAACTCGATTTTTAGAAAAAATGTAATTTTTTTCGAAAAATCGCGTGTCGATCGTCGAGTGGTTGCGTCTCGAGATCGCGATTTTCGAAAAAGTGGCAAACGACACAACCGCTTCGCCGATCTCCGACTTTCGGTCGGTCGTCGACGACTTGCGAAAAAGTTCATGTGATCACTCGAATTTTTCGCAAATTTTTAAAATCTCAAACTCGATTTTTAGAAAAAATGTAATTTTTTTCGAAAAATCGCGTGTCGATCGTCGAGTGGTTGCGTCTCGAGATCGCGATTTTCGAAAAAGTGGCAAACGACACAACCGCTTCGCCGATCTCCGACTTTCGGTCGGTCGTCGACGACTTGCGAAAAAGTTCATGTGATCACTCGAATTTTTCGCAAATTTTTAAAATCTCAAACTCGATTTTTAGAAAAAATGTAATTTTTTTCGAAAAATCGCGTGTCGATCGTCGAGTGGTTGCGTCTCGAGATCGCGATTTTCGAAAAAGTGGCAAACGACACAACCGCTTCGCCGATCTCCGACTTTCGGTCGGTCGTCGACGACTTGCGAAAAAGTTCATGTGATCACTCGAATTTTTCGCAAATTTTTAAAATCTCAAACTCGATTTTTAGAAAAAATGTAATTTTTTTCGAAAAATCGCGTGTCGATCGTCGAGTGGTTGCGTCTCGAGATCGCGATTTTCGAAAAAGTGGCAAACGACACAACCGCTTCGCCGATCTCCGACTTTCGGTCGGTCGTCGACGACTTGCGAAAAAGTTCATGTGATCACTCGAATTTTTCGCAAATTTTTAAAATCTCAAACTCGATTTTTAGAAAAAATGTAATTTTTTTCGAAAAATCGCGTGTCGATCGTCGAGTGGTTGCGTCTCGAGATCGCGATTTTCGAAAAAGTGGCAAACGACACAACCGCTTCGCCGATCTCCGACTTTCGGTCGGTCGTCGACGACTTGCGAAAAAGTTCATGTGATCACTCGAATTTTTCGCAAATTTTTAAAATCTCAAACTCGATTTTTAGAAAAAATGTAATTTTTTTCGAAAAATCGCGTGTCGATCGTCGAGTGGTTGCGTCTCGAGATCGCGATTTTCGAAAAAGTGGCAAACGACACAACCGCTTCGCCGATCTCCGACTTTCGGTCGGTCGTCGACGACTTGCGAAAAAGTTCATGTGATCACTCGAATTTTTCGCAAATTTTTAAAATCTCAAACTCGATTTTTAGAAAAAATGTAATTTTTTTCGAAAAATCGCGTGTCGATCGTCGAGTGGTTGCGTCTCGAGATCGCGATTTTCGAAAAAGTGGCAAACGACACAACCGCTTCGCCGATCTCCGACTTTCGGTCGGTCGTCGACGACTTGCGAAAAAGTTCATGTGATCACTCGAATTTTTCGCAAATTTTTAAAATCTCAAACTCGATTTTTAGAAAAAATGTAATTTTTTTCGAAAAATCGCGTGTCGATCGTCGAGTGGTTGCGTCTCGAGATCGCGATTTTCGAAAAAGTGGCAAACGACACAACCGCTTCGCCGATCTCCGACTTTCGGTCGGTCGTCGACGACTTGCGAAAAAGTTCATGTGATCACTCGAATTTTTCGCAAATTTTTAAAATCTCAACTCGATTTTTAGAAAAAATGTAATTTTTTCGAAAAATCGCGTGTCGATCGTCGAGTGGTTGCGTCTCGAGATCGCGATTTTCGAAAAAGTGGCAAACGACACAACCGCTTCGCCGATCTCCGACTTTCGGTCGGTCGTCGACGACTTGCGAAAAAGTTCATGTGATCACTCGAATTTTTCGCAAATTTTTAAAATCTCAAACTCGATTTTTAGAAAAAATGTAATTTTTTTCGAAAAATCGCGTGTCGATCGTCGAGTGGTTGCGTCTCGAGATCGCGATTTTCGAAAAAGTGGCAAACGACACAACCGCTTCGCCGATCTCCGACTTTCGGTCGGTCGTCGACGACTTGCGAAAAAGTTCATGTGATCACTCGAATTTTTCGCAAATTTTTAAAATCTCAAACTCGATTTTTAGAAAAAATGTAATTTTTTTCGAAAAATCGCGTGTCGATCGTCGAGTGGTTGCGTCTCGAGATCGCGATTTTCGAAAAAGTGGCAAACGACACAACCGCTTCGCCGATCTCCGACTTTCGGTCGGTCGTCGACGACTTGCGAAAAAGTTCATGTGATCACTCGAATTTTTCGCAAATTTTTAAAATCGTCAAACTCGATTTTTAGAAAAAATGTAATTTTTTTCGAAAAATCGCGTGTCGATCGTCGAGTGGTTGCGTCTCGAGATCGCGATTTTCGAAAAAGTGGCAAACGACACAACCGCTTCGCCGATCTCCGACTTTCGGTCGGTCGTCGACGACTTGCGAAAAAGTTCATGTGATCACTCGAATTTTTCGCAAATTTTTCAAATGTCATGTCGATTTTTAGAAAAAATGTAATTTTTTTCGAAAAATCGCGTGTCGATCGTCGAGTGGTTGCGTCTCGAGATCGCGATTTTCGAAAAAGTGGCAAACGACACAACCGCTTCGCCGATCTCCGACTTTCGGTCGGTCGTCGACGACTTGCGAAAAAGTTCATGTGATCACTCGAATTTTTCGCAAATTTTTCAAATGCTCATGTCGATTTTTAGAAAAAATGTAATTTTTTTCGAAAAATCGCGTGTCGATCGTCGAGTGGTTGCGTCTCGAGATCGCGATTTTCGAAAAAGTGGCAAACGACACAACCGCTTCGCCGATCTCCGACTTTCGGTCGGTCGTCGACGACTTGCGAAAAAGTTCATGTGATCACTCGAATTTTTCGCAAATTTTTAAAATGTCATGTCGATTTTTAGAAAAAATGTAATTTTTTCGAAAAATCGCGTGTCGATCGTCGAGTGGTTGCGTCTCGAGATCGCGATTTTCGAAAAAAGTGGCAAACGACACAACCGCTTCGCCGATCTCCGACTTTCGGTCGGTCGTCGACGACTTGCGAAAAAGTTCATGTGATCACTCGAATTTTTCGCAAATTTTTAAAATCTCAAACTCGATTTTTAGAAAAAATGTAATTTTTTTTCGAAAAATCGCGTGTCGATCGTCGAGTGGTTGCGTCTCGAGATCGCGATTTTCGAAAAAGTGGCAAACGACACAACCGCTTCGCCGATCTCCGACTTTCGGTCGGTCGTCGACGACTTGCGAAAAAGTTCATGTGATCACTCGAATTTTTCGCAAATTTTTAAAATCTCAAAGCTCGATTTTTAGAAAAAATGTAATTTTTTTCGAAAAATCGCGTGTCGATCGTCGAGTGGTTGCGTCTCGAGATCGCGATTTTCGAAAAAGTGGCAAACGACACAACCGCTTCGCCGATCTCCGACTTTCGGTCGGTCGTCGACGACTTGCGAAAAAGTTCATGTGATCACTCGAATTTTTCGCAAATTTTTAAAATGTCAAGTCGATTTTTAGAAAAAATGTAATTTTTTTCGAAAAATCGCGTGTCGATCGTCGAGTGGTTGCGTCTCGAGATCGCGATTTTCGAAAAAGTGGCAAACGACACAACCGCTTCGCCGATCTCCGACTTTCGGTCGGTCGTCGACGACTTGCGAAAAAGTTCATGTGATCACTCGAATTTTTCGCAAATTTTTAAAATCTCAAACTCGATTTTTAGAAAAAATGTAATTTTTTTCGAAAAATCGCGTGTCGATCGTCGAGTGGTTGCGTCTCGAGATCGCGATTTTCGAAAAAGTGGCAAACGACACAACCGCTTCGCCGATCTCCGACTTTCGGTCGGTCGTCGACGACTTGCGAAAAAGTTCATGTGATCACTCGAATTTTTCGCAAATTTTTAAAATCTCAAACTCGATTTTTAGAAAAAATGTAATTTTTTTCGAAAAATCGCGTGTCGATCGTCGAGTGGTTGCGTCTCGAGATCGCGATTTTCGAAAAAAGTGGCAAACGACACAACCGCTTCGCCGATCTCCGACTTTCGGTCGGTCGTCGACGACTTGCGAAAAAGTTCATGTGATCACTCGAATTTTTCGCAAATTTTTAAAATCTCAAACTCGATTTTAGAAAAAATGTAATTTTTTTCGAAAAATCGCGTGTCGATCGTCGAGTGGTTGCGTCTCGAGATCGCGATTTTCGAAAAAGTGGCAAACGACACAACCGCTTCGCCGATCTCCGACTTTCGGTCGGTCGTCGACGACTTGCGAAAAAGTTCATGTGATCACTCGGAATTTTTCGCAAATTTTTAAAATCTCATGCTCGATTTTTAGAAAAAATGTAATTTTTTCGAAAAATCGCGTGTCGATCGTCGAGTGGTTGCGTCTCGAGATCGCGATTTTCGAAAAAGTGGCAAACGACACAACCGCTTCGCCGATCTCCGACTTTCGGTCGGTCGTCGACGACTTGCGAAAAAGTTCATGTGATCACTCGAATTTTTCGCAAATTTTTAAAATCTCAAACTCGATTTTTAGAAAAAATGTAATTTTTTTCGAAAAATCGCGTGTCGATCGTCGAGTGGTTGCGTCTCGAGATCGCGATTTTCGAAAAAGTGGCAAACGACACAACCGCTTCGCCGATCTCCGACTTTCGGTCGGTCGTCGACGACTTGCGAAAAAGTTCATGTGATCACTCGAATTTTTCGCAAATTTTTCAAATGCTCAAGCTCGATTTTTAGAAAAAATGTAATTTTTTTCGAAAAATCGCGTGTCGATCGTCGAGTGGTTGCGTCTCGAGATCGCGATTTTCGAAAAAGTGGCAAACGACACAACCGCTTCGCCGATCTCCGACTTTCGGTCGGTCGTCGACGACTTGCGAAAAAGTTCATGTGATCACTCGAATTTTTCGCAAATTTTTAAAATCTCAAATCGATTTTTAGAAAAAATGTAATTTTTTTCGAAAAATCGCGTGTCGATCGTCGAGTGGTTGCGTCTCGAGATCGCGATTTTCGAAAAAGTGGCAAACGACACAACCGCTTCGCCGATCTCCGACTTTCGGTCGGTCGTCGACGACTTGCGAAAAAGTTCATGTGATCACTCGAATTTTTCGCAAATTTTTAAAATCTCAAACCTCGATTTTTAGAAAAAATGTAATTTTTTTCGAAAAATCGCGTGTCGATCGTCGAGTGGTTGCGTCTCGAGATCGCGATTTTCGAAAAAGTGGCAAACGACACAACCGCTTCGCCGATCTCCGACTTTCGGTCGGTCGTCGACGACTTGCGAAAAAGTTCATGTGAT
>JANIJI010000014.1:0-2500 GCA_024500535.1 Leptonema lineaticorne
TAACCTAACCTAACCTAACCTAACCTAACCTAACCTAACCTAACCTAACCTAACCTAACCTAACCTAACCTAACCTAACCTAACCTAACCTAACCTAACCTAACCTAACCTAACCTAACCTAACCTAACCTAACCTAACCTAACCTAACCTAACCTAACCTAACCTAACCTAACCTAACCTAACCTAACCTAACCTAACCTAACCTAACCTAACCTAACCTAACCTAACCTAACCTAACCTAACCTAACCTAACCTAACCTAACCTAACCTAACCTAACCTAACCTAACCTAACCTAACCTAACCTAACCTAACCTAACCTAACCTAACCTAACCTAACCTAACCTAACCTAACCTAACCTAACCTAACCTAACCTAACCTAACCTAACCTAACCTAACCTAACCTAACCTAACCTAACCTAACCTAACCTAACCTAACCTAACCTAACCTAACCTAACCTAACCTAACCTAACCTAACCTAACCTAACCTAACCTAACCTAACCTAACCTAACCTAACCTAACCTAACCTAACCTAACCTAACCTAACCTAACCTAACCTAACCTAACCTAACCTAACCTAACCTAACCTAACCTAACCTAACCTAACCTAACCTAACCTAACCTAACCTAACCTAACCTAACCTAACCTAACCTAACCTAACCTAACCTAACCTAACCTAACCTAACTAACCTAACCTAACCTAACCTAACCTAACCTAACCTAACCTAACCTAACCTAACCTAACCTAACCTAACCTAACCTAACCTAACCTAACCTAACCTAACCTAACCTAACCTAACCTAACCTAACCTAACCTAACCTAACCTAACCTAACCTAACCTAACCTAACCTAACCTAACCTAACCTAACCTAACCTAACCTAACCTAACCTAACCTAACCTAACCTAACCTAACCTAACCTAACCTAACCTAACCTAACCTAACCTAACCTAACCTAACCTAACCTAACCTAACCTAACCTAACCTAACCTAACCTAACCTAACCTAACCTAACCTAACCTAACCTAACCTAACCTAACCTAACCTAACCTAACCTAACCTAACCTAACCTAACCTAACCTAACCTAACCTAACCTAACCTAACCTAACCTAACCTAACCTAACCTAACCTAACCTAACCTAACCTAACCTAACCTAACCTAACCTAACCTAACCTAACCTAACCTAACCTAACCTAACCTAACCTAACCTAACCTAACCTAACCTAACCTAACCTAACCTAACCTAACCTAACCTAACCTAACCTAACCTAACCTAACCTAACCTAACCTAACCTAACCTAACCTAACCTAACCTAACCTAACCTAACCTAACCTAACCTAACCTAACCTAACCTAACCTAACCTAACCTAACCTAACCTAACCTAACCTAACCTAACCTAACCTAACCTAACCTAACCTAACCTAACCTAACCTAACCTAACCTAACCTAACCTAACCTAACCTAACCTAACCTAACCTAACCTAACCTAACCTAACCTAACCTAACCTAACCTAACCTAACCTAACCTAACCTAACCTAACCTAACCTAACCTAACCTAACCTAACCTAACCTAACCTAACCTAACCTAACCTAACCTAACCTAACCTAACCTAACCTAACCTAACCTAACCTAACCTAACCTAACCTAACCTAACCTAACCTAACCTAACCTAACCTAACCTAACCTAACCTAACCTAACCTAACCTAACCTAACCTAACCTAACCTAACCTAACCTAACCTAACCTAACCTAACCTAACCTAACCTAACCTAACCTAACCTAACCTAACCTAACCTAACCTAACCTAACCTAACCTAACCTAACCTAACCTAACCTAACCTAACCTAACCTAACCTAACCTAACCTAACCTAACCTAACCTAACCTAACCTAACCTAACCTAACCTAACCTAACCTAACCTAACCTAACCTAACCTAACCTAACCTAACCTAACCTAACCTAACCTAACCTAACCTAACCTAACCTAACCTAACCTAACCTAACCTAACCTAACCTAACCTAACCTAACCTAACCTAACCTAACCTAACCTAACCTAACCTAACCTAACCTAACCTAACCTAACCTAACCTAACCTAACCTAACCTAACCTAACCTAACCTAACCTAACCTAACCTAACCTAACCTAACCTAACCTAACCTAACCTAACCTAACCTAACCTAACCTAACCTAACCTAACCTAACCTAACCTAACCTAACCTAACCTAACCTAACCTAACCTAACCTAACCTAACCTAACCTAACCTAACCTAACCTAACCTAACCTAACCTAACCTAACCTAACCTAACCTAACCTAACCTAACCTAACCTAACCTAACCTAACCTAACCTAACCTAACCTAACCTAACCTAACCTAACCTAACCTAACCTAACCTAACCTAACCTAACCTAACCTTTTTTTTTTTTTTTTTTTTTTTTTTCATGAGGAGGAAATTTGCCGACCAAACAAAAGCGCCCGAGCAGACAGACG